>JASDQU011312986.1:9449-21430 GCA_032191745.1 Picea mariana
AGATTGTTCTTTTGGTAGATGTATTTAGTATAAATATAAGTCAAGGGCATGATAATTTTTTTTCTTGATAATTATTGTCATAAAGAACTTCTCTGTTGGAGGTTTCCCCCTCGAAGAGGCAAGCAAACATTGTTTCATATCAATAAAGGTAGTATTTTGGTGTTGTGGTTTTATATCGTTTTTTGTTCCACTGTTATTCTCTGCAATATTTATGTTTTCTACTATTTTAATAGATATGGTACCTTACAATGGGTATTAGAGAACTTTCCTTGGCAAGGAATTGCCGGTTAAATTTTTCAGGGTAGAGACATATTCCGACATCTCAAAAATACAGTGATTTGTTGTTTAGTGCATAAATCCACGGTTAGGGAAGCATACACCTAGGAAATACAAGAGGTACATAATATCACATTGTTGGACACCCTTGTAACCCATGTTGGTACCCCTTCAAGTAGTAGCACATCATACAACACTTGTATATGGACCGACCTAGGTATCTTGAAGCCATCCATAGATCAATCACTTGGTCACGTGACTGATTTAGTTCCACTGATAACGACACTCAAGAAGATACTCTCTAGTACCTGGGTAATTGGGTAGTATGAATAAGGGTACGTTCTAGCCTCATTAGTTGTTTCCCTGAGATATTGGGTCAAGTACTACTGTTGGACCGCACACATATATCATATAGCACATGGAAAAACCTTGTATGTAGAAACCATAAACACCCTAACCCTTTGGAAAAAACATAATAGAAAAGGAACAAAGAATCTTTGTTGTCATGCAACCTTACCCCTTGCATTCAGGTTGTGAAATTACTAAAATTTTCTTCCTAATAAGAATTTGGACATCTCACCACTATAATATTATTCAAATCGAAGTATAACTCCATAGGAGTAAAAATGAAAGTGTGAGTACTGCCTGCACCCTTATCTAATACCTATCCCATTGTCTTCCTCTTTTCATTATGATCACAATCATACCTACCATTTTCCAATTTTTTTCCTCTATGGTCTTGACCCCCTTCCTACCCCTTATTTGGGACCTACCCCATTAGATTCCCCTCTTCAACCTGATCATTGTGATATCCTTCACCCATAATCCATTTTTTGTGTGGTCCCACCCACCTCTTTCATGTTCCCCTTTTCACCATGGCTCACACCCGTAACCAAGACCTTGAATCACACCTCAATACATTGTCATTTGCTTTCTCTGAGACACAATAGGTAGTGCAGTGACGTAGTGCCAAAGTTACGACCATCAGTGAAAAAATTAATTCCACCATAGACACCAAAATGGAAACCTTGAAATAGGACCTCTCTTCCCATATTGAATCCTTCACTGCCCAACTTTTCCCCAAGTTGAATATTCTTGAAGACCTTACCTCATTTGACCAACATTTGCAACCTGAAGATGAGACTTCCTCCAATTCCTAGAATTTTTCCTCCCATCACTTTCAGCGTGATTTGTGCCTTCCTATAGTGGATTTGAACAAATTTGATGGCTTAGATCCCACAGGATGGGTCACCCAAATGGAACATTACTTATCTTTTCATGGAATTACCGATGAGTTGGCCAAACTTCGTTATGGTGTTCTCCATTTGGATCATGAACAATGGAAATGGTGGCAATGGCGTAAAAATGAATTATAAGGGTATGTGGCTTGGACATAGTTTGTTGTAGATATCTATGACCTCTTTAAGACTGTCATCCATCATTTAGGTTGTTTGACCACGTTGAAACAAATTGGCCCAGTGGAAGATTTCATGGCTTCCTTTGAGAAATTAGTTTTCAGAACAAAGGGCATGACATATGCTTTTTTCAGGGAATTCTTATCAATTTCCTCAAATATGAAATACATTCCCATATCCTCATGGCTCACCCCCAGACTTGGTTATAAGATACAAAATGGGCCAAGGAAGCACAACAAGTCATCTCCTCCCAAACCCGAAAAACACCCTTTATCACTCCCTCTAAACCCCCCCTTCTCGCCACTCTTTCCACTCCCCTCAAGATCTAGAAATTAACTCAAGATCAAATGGTTGAATGCCAACTTAAGGGTATTTTTTATAATTGTGATGACAAGTATTTTCTGGGGCACAAGTGTAAGGAACAAAATATTTTTATTTCTATGTCTGAGGATGTTTCTAGAGAAGAGGTAGATTTCTCTCATGTAACCGAGATATCTCCACCATAGGATCTTCTTCCACCCTTTGATTCCCGGACATTTGAACCATTGATTTCTCTCAATGAACTCATAGGTTTATCTTCTCCCCAAACCCTCATATTAATTGGATACATTAAGAACCAAAAATTCATAATGTTAGTTGATAGCAACAACACCCATAATTTTATTCATTGTTGCATATCCCAAGAATTCAATTGTTATATCCGCCTAGTTAATAATTTCTAAATCATGATTGTCAGTGGGTGTTCCATGAAATGTGGAGGACGTTGTGAAAATGGCACCTCCAAATTGGTCAATATCACCTGAAATATCATATGTTTTCTATTGGCATAGGTGGTTGTGACATTGTACTTGGTGCAGAATGGTTATGCACTCTCAACCCTATCACCATGGATTTCCATAAATTAACCATGGAATTCCAACAATAGGGCCAACAACACTAGTTCCAAGGCATCACAACAGGGTCACCAAAGATCATGAGTTCCCACTGAATGGAAAATCTCTTTTGAAAAGGTCATTTTGGAATTATTTCCCAACTTCATGCCATTCAGAAAGTTGAGACACCCTCTATACATCCCATCCTCCAATATATCCTCTCCCAACACCAATTTGTGTTTCAAACCCCCCATGGAATTCCACCTTCTCGTGGTGTCCATGATCATTCCATTCCTCTTGTTTCAGGAATTATTCACCCAAATGTTATCCCTTATCGTCATCCCTTCGCCTATAAGAATAAAATTGGGAAATATTGTTCAAGAATTGATAGAGGTCAGTGTCATCCATCCCAGTAACAATCCTTATTCTTCTCTAGTAGTCATGGTACTCAAGAAACAAGGTACTTGGTGCATGTGTCCTAATTTTCAAGCTCTCAAAAAACTCACAATCAAAGAAAAATTTCCCATTCCTATCATTGATGACCTTTTGGATGAATTAAGTGGTGCTCAATATTTTACCAAACTTGATCTCCACTCTGGCTACCACCAGATTCATAGGAAATAATAAGACATTCCCAAGACTGCATTCAGAACTCATGAGGATCATTATGAGTTCTTGGTTATGATATTTGACCTCTATAATGCTTCCTCCACTTTCCAAAGTCTCATGAATCATGTCTTTTGTCCTTTCCTCCATCACTTTGTCTTGGTTTTCTTTGATGATATTCTCATCTATCCAAAACTTGGAAATCACATCTCTCCCATGCGTATCAAGTCCTCCATATACTGTCACAACACAAATGTTTTCTTAGTAATTCTAAATGTTCCTTTGGAGCCTCTGAATTTTAGTACCTAGGACATATTGTCGACAAGCATGGTTTCTAGGTAGATACATATAAAATTGAATCTATGCAGGATTGGTCATGCCTGAAAACTCTTAAAAGTCTACATGACGTCTTGGGTTGGTGGGATATTATCGCATGCTTTTTAATAATTATGGAAAAATTATAGATCCTCTCACAAAACTCCTTAAAAATAATGCTTTCAATTGGACTCTAGCATCCTACCATGCATTTCAAGATTTGAAAGTGTCTAAGTGCACTACTCCAGTTCTGGCTCTCCCTGACTTCAACAAGACCTTTTTACTAGAATGTTATCATCTACAAAAAATAAAAATAAAATGTAGTGGCTAATTCCCTTTCCAGGAAATTTGAAGAAGATGGATCTCTTTTTTCCCTCTCATTCATTGTCACAGATTTTCTTCAGGTGGTTTTCTAGGAATGGTTTCAAGACCCAAAACTTTCAAGACTAATCCAAACACTGCAGCAGGATCTGCAATATGCTCCAAGGTACACATGGCACCATGAAGAGATTTTTTATATAGGTCACATGTATTTAAGAAAACAGTCGAACCTTATATCCATCATGCTCTCTAAGTTTCATTCTTCACCTAAAGCTGAGCAATGGGAATTCTATTTTTACCAAAACATATGAATGGTTCAAACATTATTTTTTCTAGGACAATATGAAACGGGACATTTTCACCTTTGTGGATGAATGTGATACATGTTTACGCAATAAGGGAGAGACAGTCAAATCCACAAGAACACTCCAACCACTTCCGATCCCACCTACTATTTTGATCAATATTTCTATGGAATTCATTGTTGGCTTACCTAAATTAGGCAATAAGTCAGTCATCATTGTAGTAGTGGATTCTCTTTCCAAATATGCTCATTTATGTTCTGTTCAACACTCGTTCACTGCCTCCACCGTAGCTCAAATTTTTATGGATCATATCTTCAAAATCCATGGCATGCCTCATTCTATTGTTTCTAACCGTGATCCCACTTTCACTAGCACCTTCTAGCAAGAATTGTTGCGATTCTAGGGAACCAAATTACACCTTAGCATAACATATCATCCTCAATCTGATGGCCAAACTAAAGTAGTCAAAATTTTTTTGCAAACCTATTTGAATTTTTTTGTATCTGACTGGCAAAATTAGTGGGTTCAGTGGTTACCCCTCACTGAATGGTGGTACAACACTTCTTACCACATTGCCACTCGGGTGACTCCCTTTGAAGAATTTTATGGAAAACCACCACCTTCATTTGTATCATACAATCTCGGCATCTCCAAGGTTTAGAAAGTGGATCAAACCCTTACAATCTGCACAACCATCCTCTGTACTCTCAAAGAAAATTTGGTCATGGCTCAAAAACGCATGAAACAACAAGCAAATCAGGGCCATTTTGAACGTGAATTTGTTGAAGGGGACCAAATGTTTCTTAATCTACAACATTATAAGAATATTTCACTCAAACCTAACACTCTCACAAAATCACCCCTGAATTATATGGTCCATACCGTATTCTCAAGAGAGTGTGGTCTGTGGCCTACCAGTTCGAGTTTCCCAGTCACTCTAAGCTCTAACCTATTTTTCATTTTTCCAACTTAAAGAAAGTGATTGACATTAAGTACCATACTCAGACCAGTCTCTCTGATTTGGAAGAAGAAGGTTCCATTTGGTTACAACCATAAGTAGTCCTGGACCAACATGAGTTTCGTCTCCACCAATGCACTATCAAGGAAGTTCTAGTTCAGTGGAAGGACACACATCCAAAAGATTCCACCTGGGAGTCAGACATCATTCGGAAACAAATTCCCCATCTCAAGCCTTGAGTAAAAGTATGCTTTTAAGGGGGGGGGCATGTTAGGGACCTAACCTCCCTAATCCCTAACATAGCTAGAATAATATATTTTCCATCTAATAAAGGTTGATATTAATAAGGCCTAGTAATAAGGAAGAATAATTCAAATGTACGAATACCTAATAGAATCTTCTTCTTCCATAAAGATCTTCATCTAGATTATTATTTTGGTAGATATAGTTAGCATAAATATAAGTCGAGGGCATGAGAATTTTTTGTATTGAGAATTATTGTAATGTAGCATTGCTCGGCTATAGGTTCCCCCCTCGAAGATAAAAGTTGTTATAGCAATATTTGCCTCACCCTAGGAAAACTTACATAGAGGGCCTTTTTCCATTTCCCTATGCAGACTTGAAGTCCCTTTTTGCAAATACCATAGCTAAAAACATGATTTTTCCACATAAACGTGCCCTTCCCATATTACAACATGCGTATACACAGGTTGCACCACTATAGCCTGCGTACATCAAGATTTGTGCCCAAAATTAAAAAATGGTGTCGGGTTTCCATGTCACGTCATGAGATCAATGATCCTTGACCTTCCATATACTGGAAACGTTCCAACTCGGCCATTCAATTCCACTTGAAGGCTATAAATGAGCCAAAACCGAGCTATGGAAAAGAGGAGAAAGAATTCAACTTTGAGAGCAAAGTTACTTTGGAGAAATTATTCACTTCACATTGAGTCTGCATCCCTTTGTCCTTTAAGTCTGAACACATTGTTCAATCCCCAAGCTCTACCCTTATTGATTGAGAACCTCATTGTCTCTCTTATATGAGCTTTCCTTTCATGGAGGATTGAAGTGGTGGAGGCCCAGCTGGAAGGAAATTAGTTTCTTGGTTCCAAACCATTCTTGCACAGAAGTTTGTAACTCATTCACTTTTTTTTATTACATCTTAATAGAAATATTATTTTCTCATCCAATTGATATCTTGTGAGTATTTGAATTGTTATTCCATGGGTGTATTTGTTATGAATATTGATGGATTATGATATTTAATGTGCTAACATTATCTATTATCACTATATGCTTGCATTGCTTGGTTGTTGAGGATTAGTTGCAGGTATATTTCTTCGGGTCAAGTGCTCAATGGTGAACTTCGCCAAACATCTGGGCGAGGTAGGCCTTGTATCTTGTCTTTCTAGCATATTTTTTTATATAACATACTTGATATTAGAGTTGATTTTTATAGCCATTTCCATCCATTGTGGTTTACCCCTATCCATAGAGAGATTTTCCTCATAACAAAATTGGTGACCATAATAGGGATATAATCTTCTTTTTCGAGGTTTAGAGTGTGTTTTTCCTTAGATTGTTCTCATTTATATTGAGTTTCTTTTTGTAAAGACCCGGATTCAATTAACATTTAAAAATTCTACCAAATGTACAGTAATTCCTACTAGGTTTATAAAGAAGAATAATTCCAAATTTACTTAACACTTACGCATATAAAATTTATCAATGGATAATAAATCTAACTAAACAATGGATAAATTGGAATTAAATACCTTAATATAAAATTTATCAATGGATAATAAACATAACTAAACAATGGATAAATTGGAATTAAATACCTTAACTCTGATGCTGTTATCCGCAGCTTGCTCCTTCCTGCTTCTTTAGGACACCACCCAAAACCGACCTCCCTATCGACTAGTTAGCTCCTAGCCCTAGGATATCAACGGATATCCTAGCCCTCCGAGCCCAAAACCCCCAGCAACCCCGGTCCACTGTGTCAATGCCAAACACAAAATTCCTCCCTCTGTCCAATACTCAGAGCTCTCCCCAAAATCCTTCTCCACCCCTCTCGAATGATTCCCCTCCAAACTCCTTTCCCCCCCCTTATTCCTCCTTCACCACCTTCCCTTCATTTACTCCCCCACCTAATATCTTATCCCATTATTAAATACCTTATCCCATTATTAAATATCTTATCCATTCATTAATATGTTTCCATTTTCGGGAACATAACTAAATTAGTAGTATATTTTATTATTCACCATTAATTTAATACTTTATTAATTAATGAATTAATTAATAATTAATTCAATCATTAACCATAATGAACAACTATTTAATAATAATCAATTAGAAATGTTATTTTAAGACATAAATACAGTTTAGCTGATCTTTTAGGATTATATTATTAAATTAATTATACTTAATAATCAAGGGTCGTTACACTTTTCGTATGATTGCTTGACAGCCTTTGTTCACTCTGATTCTGAGTTTCTTAGCCTTATGCTTAGCCTGGCTGTGTTTTGACACATATATGTAGGTTTTTGCTTGAAAGTCGTGTAAATACATGTGTTGTACTTCTGCAAGCTTCATACATACATGCTTTTCCCTTGAATAGTTGCATACATCAACCTTTGTTTCTTGGTTGATGGGTTTGATGGTTCTTGGGTAGGTTTTGATGATTGTTGAGTCTTCTTAGGTGTCTGTGGTGATTGTTAAGTGTTTGTGGAGTGATAGGAAACCTATCTTTGGTTGAATTTTTGGGTGGTGCCTTTCTCATCATATTCTTCATTTGATTTTTCTTGCATCTTGGGCTGGGTGTTTTGCTTCCTTATATATTACTTGGTTTGTCTCTGTTTACACATAGTAGAGTCTTCATATCAAGTTGTTGTTCATTCCTTTCATTTTCATTTTACTATATTAAAAATACAAAAATATTAGGCATTTTACATTGATTGGCATTTTGATATCTTGAGTCTTTATCACTTATATTAGTGCATGTAAAGAAAGATTGCATTTTATTTAGAATTTCATAATTGAACTGAAAATTGCATTTTTTAAAAGCATATCATATATTGGAAATTGAAGTTAGGACTTTTCATTGTATTTGTTGAAACAGATCTTAAAAATCTTTAATCCTTAAGGCCTAGATTTTTATTTTTTGTGTTTTTCGGGATTCGGCTTTCTTAAAATAAGAATTTTGTCATTTCTAAATTCGCGGCGCCTTTTTATCATTTATTTTTGAATAAATACGGGAAAAAGTTTACAAAATATAAGTTTTCCAATGCTCTTTGAAAAACTATTTAAAAGGGGTTGTAATTCAAAATTTGTGATTTTTTAATTTAAACATGAAAGAAATCGGGATTCGGGGTTTTCTGTAAACAAATGTTAGATGCTAATTGAATCACAAAACCCTGATCCCCGATTCCCCGATACGTTTAAGTCCTAATTAAAACTAAAATTAATTAATTCCCTTTTAAGAAAATTTAAGAGTTAAGATAATTATGTCGCGATTTCGGGATTCACGGTTTTGTAAGAACACGTCTCTTGTCATCATATTTCCCGAAATCCCGATTCATAATTCACGTTAAAAATAAACTAATTATGTTTTGGCCCTAATCATGATTACTCAGTTAATTAAGATAAGTTAAGTCATATATTGAAAAAAGAAACAAGACATCGCGATTTTGCGATTTCAGGATTTGTGATTCCATGAGAGCACGTCTCATGTCATCATGTTTCCCGAAATCCCGATTTCTGAAATCCCGAAAGGGTCTAATCTCGATTAATTAACATGCAAAAAATGTTTAAATCTTAAATAAAACATCGTTATTTCGCGATTTCGCATTTTCGGCGATCGGGCTTTTCCGATGACATACCTTTCGACATCAAGATTGTCGAAACCTCGAAAAGTCATGTTTTCATATTTAATCTATAATTAACACTAATAAATCTTCTTTCTAAAATACGTTTAAAGATAATCTTTCTGTAAGTGTTCATTAATGCTTCGTTTTTCGATTAAGAAAGTTTTTTGTTTTATTTGAAAAACCGAGAGCACCTAAGTACGGATATTAAATGCATATCTCTGAAAATATCTTCTGCATTAAGAGCTTTAAATTTGTGACAGTTTTACAAATCTTGTCTTTTTTAAAATATATTCTAAGTAAACGTTCAAACGTTTGTATTTACATTTTAAGATGAGCTTATTCATTCCACTATCTGTGACAGGTTTTTAAGTCAAACAAAGAGCCATGGCACCTAAAAAGGCACCGAAGAAAAATGAAGACACGTAGGAAGGTGATATTATCTCCAATACTACTCCACACGCCATACACTCCATCAAATCATGGGCTCAAGTTTCTGAATTGTTGGAGGATGAGTTAAAGTATGTAGACCCTGATTCTGAAAATCATCTCCGGGACATTGCTGAGTCTGAACTTCATAAGGTTGTCGCGCGTCCGAGGCTGGTGGCATATACTAAGATGGTCGGCTGGGCTCTGGATAAGGTAGATATCCCAACAAGGAGTATTCAAAACGAGCAAGGAGCTATCGTCGACTCATTTTGGCCTGAGCACATTCAAGTAATGTATAAACTATCACCGAATTATAAACACACCTTTAATGCTGAATTTTTAGCTGAATTTTAGAGAAAAGAATGTATTGAGGCAGACTAGACATACCCCGACATGATTAAAGGATGGGCGAGGTCTGAAGCAAATTTTAGCGCTGATTCTCATGGGATTTATGCTACAGCTTCCTTAAACGAATATATGGTTTATGTAGCCATGATGTTATGCAGACTTTTTGGGAGAAAAGATCCCTGTCACTTACATGCAGACTGGGTACCCTTCTTAGAGGAAGTTTCAGAAGGAAATAGTTTTAACTGGCATAAAATTTTATCGGATAACCTGACACAAGAAATTTTAAATTACAAAGCAGCCAAGTCAAAAGGACAACCAGTGTCTTTTTATATGTCTGCATATATTATGGATGCAATCTGCTTTATGACCCCCTTTCCATTAATGAATTGGAGTTGGAGTATCTCATGTCCAGAACCCATTCATGAATACCACTCAGCCCTTTGGGAGGAAAAATATAAAGACATTTTTTATGATCTCTGTCACTTTGTCATTATTCCTATGCACAAATTATTTTTTGGATGCGCACCCCCTCGCATTTCTGATGCAGTCATAAAAAGTCTTAAATCAGTTGTCGACTGGTTTATTGAGGAAAATTTTTCCTATATTAGGGTTTATGGTTGTTCCATTCCTCCTCATGCACTCTCAAAATTCTTACCAGACGGATTGGTATGCAGAGAATTAGCTCATCAGTTAGCTAAGGGTGGTATTGGGTTGGAATTAAAAGCACTTCAGAAAAAAGCATGGCCATCTTTCCCTGTTCATATCGAGAAATTTCCTTTATCAAATTTAGGCCATTCTAAGGTAGAGGCCGAGTCATTGGAAGAAGTGAAGCTAGTAAATATTGAGCACAGAAAATATGACCCCTACCAAATAATAAGCAGGCATTATATACATTGTAATTTAAAGGCATATGAACCTGAAGTCTATGTTTATGATGATATTTTTAACGATGTTAAGTCTTATGAAGAAGTGTTGAACAGAGTCTAGGCCTTGCTACCTGACTCACAGGCTGGGTTTGCATATTTTCAAATCCATAGGTGAAGCTGCCTGCCTAAGATTTTACAGGGTGAAATTTCGACCCCATCACCAGAACAGGAAGAAAACCCTCTAGGGTTTGAAGCTAATACTCAGGGTAAAAAAAATGACAAAGGTAAGTTGAAGGATACTGAGATACCTTCCCAAAACGTGGAGGGTTCTCAAACAAAAGAATCAGGAATGGATAAGGGAAAAGAACCAGAAACAATTCCAGAAATCATGAAGAATGTTCCAGAAAAAATAGGAGGAACGGCTTCAACAGAACTTGGTAGTCCTATTACTTCTTTAACTCCATTACAGTCGACTTTTGGAATCCCCCATGAAGGATTTTTATATGTTAGCGATCTAGAGCCAATTTCAAGAGATGAAATCCCCCCATCGGATTACTTTTTTAGTAAAAAGCGAAGAGTAGTCTTGAAACAGGAAATTCATCCAAGAGGAGAAGGAACGATTAAAAAGCATAGAGTTATTATAGATGGAAAGAAACTCAAGGATGGAGAGTTTTCTACATAATTAGAAGGTACAATGGGTGAAATATCATCAACAAACATGTATTCTGTAGGCAATTTAACAACTCTACTTGAACAAAAGGACCAAACAATAATCCAGTTGCAAGACAAGCTAAAAGAAAATGAAAGAAATATTAGTTGGGGAATGCAGAAGGGTCTAGAACAAGCTAGACTTAAAGATATGCTGTTAAGAACCAAACATCAACATAGCATAGAAAAACCTCAGGAAAAGTAATCAACGCCTTAAAACAGAGATAATTTCAGATAATAAGCCTCTTCAAGGGGGCAACCTCCTTTTACCCCACTTAAATGTTCAAGTACAAGATGATTCAAAATGAAAATGTCTCCTTGGTATATATAGGAGACTAGGAGGTATAATTACAGCTAATGGCCTAAAGCTGACATAAATAAAATAACATTACTAATATAACATGCCCCAATTAAGGGGTAATGAGCCAATATTAGGACTTAACATGCCCCTCCCCTTGAGACAAGTGTTTTCCGCAACGCTTGAGTAACTATGGATGCTTCTGTATAAAAGACTCATCTTCCCAAGTGAAATCTTCAGCCGGTAGTTTCCTCCATTTAATGAGATACTCGGAAATGGATCTATTCCTTAGCTGGCGAATTCTTGTGTCAATGATGGCTTCAGTCTCCAATATGATTTTTCCTTCCTCGTCAAGTTCTGGCAATATAGTTTGAACTGGGATCTTGTCACCT
>JASDQU011312986.1:22657-46360 GCA_032191745.1 Picea mariana
CCACTTAAATGTTCAAGTACAAGATGATTCAAAATGAAAATGTCTCCTTGGTATATATAGGAGACTAGGAGGTATAATTACAACTAATGGCCTAAAGCCGACATAAATAAAATAACATTACTAATATAACATGCCCCAATTAAGGGGTAATGAGCCAATATTAGGGCTTAACATATGCAAGAAATCCAAAAATTAAATAAAGACTTGGATGAGGCAAAACACTTGATACAGGTCACACAGGAACATGTTCAAAAGCTGGGAGAAGAGAACAAATAGTTGCAAGACAAGATTATTTCTATTACTAACCAGGTAGTTGAACTTGAAAATTTTAGGACACAGGCATCGAAGATATATGTAAGAATAGAGGAGGAACAACAGAAAGTATTCTTGAATCTGGAAGTAATCCAGAATTATTTTTCAGGAATCAAATAAGTCCTTGAAGAATGTGTTCCAGAAATAAAGAGAGGCGAAAGCAGCTAGGATAACTTTTTAGAAAGCAGTGGCTTTCTCATCAAAGGAAGAAATTGGAAAGACTTAGAAATTATCTATTTATGAACAGGTTAAAGGGTATATAATGATTAAAGTATGGGAAACAAAGCTGGACGAATATAAACGAATCACAATAAAAGTTAATAAAGATTGCTAAGGAATCTTCTATCTCTTTGAAAAAGATTCATTAAACATCGGAACAGGTGGTTGTTCTGGATTGTTAGGTGAATTCAATATTGCCAAGCACCAGCTGAAGTTTAGAGAAGAGTTGGAAGAAAAGAAAGCATAGATTTCAAACATCAAATTGATCAACATCACAGAGATCAACAAGTGGATGGTGACTTCAAGTTCAAAGTTGAAAACTATTAAATTCACAGAAAGAATGATAGAAAGTCGGTTGCCCGAATTACAGAGGAGATTTTTCTCATTTGAAGCAAATGAGATACCTGAATCTCCCAGTATCTTAGTAAATTTCTTGGTAAAATGTGTTCAGTGTGTTGATGCAGAAAAAGGAAGTTCGTCAACGCAAGCTTAAAACCTTTTTTAAATGTTTTTATTATTAGAAATTAAAAAGAAATTGTAAACGGTTGACATTATTTTTATGTAACCGTAATATTAGGAAGTTGGTTATTCACCAATGAGAAACTTCGATGAAAATGTATAAATATAGTTTCTAGAGGCTGATAAAAGGCTTCAGAAATTTTGGAGAGAGCCATTTTTGTAATATCAGTTTTGAAATACATCGGAATATAAATCGCAAACGAGATTCTGGATCCTGCAACTTTGTAACTATGTGTCTTCCCCTGTTTATTATACTTTCTTAAATTTTCCCTTTAAATGTTTTTCTAACAAGTAATCAATTTGAAGTTATATATATCATTGATTTATATTTTCAGGTTGGTTTGGATGTTAAATGGTTTACAGTTTTTTCCTCTAAAATTGCTTTAGCAATTTTAAGACCTGTAAAGCTTTTGTTCCTTGATTCTTAACCCTTGTTAAAAACCTTGATTTTCTTTCATCATTGTCTATTGAAATATAAGATTCTTTCTCGATTAAAGCCTTATATTTCTCTGTAGTGTTTATTTGTTGTTTATAATTTTTAAAATTGTTACAAAACCAGGAAACGGCCTTGAATGTGTTTACATTACTATTTTAGATTTTAAAATTGTTTTCCTTGATCTCATCTCTGGAAATATGAAGTAACCAATTGATTAAAATCCATTTACAAACAAATAAAGTTTTTTCATCCATGACTGTCCCTAGTAGCAGACAACCCAACGTTGAACCAGGCCTTAAGGACCAAACCAACATTGCCTTAAATTTATTCAATACCATTTTACAAACAACAACTAACTGAGATGAGTTAGAATGATCATGGGTTTCTATTGAGCGAGACATTAGCATCCAAGAACAACAGGAAGCAAGAAAGAGGCAGTTGAGAAACTGAATCTACTCTGATCTTTCTTTGTTTCCTTTTTCCCAAATCATTTCTTTAAATCATTTACGGATGCCTTGACGGTATGTTTTATAGCCTTAAAACATAAACTCAGGAACAACATCTTTTTGGTGTCGTTGTCGGGGAACGAAGAAATGAATCTTTTCCCTCGGAAGAACGATATTGACATTTTTTGTTGTTGATAGTGAACAAGAACAAAAACCTTCTAAGGCTAATAATTTTTCACTTGGCGACTCCATAATAACTAAACTAGCTAGTAGCTGAAAGAATACCAGAAAAAACCTGGATAGCAAACAGACCTCGCCAGTCTCCGATCTGGAAAAAATTTTAAAATCACGAAAATCACTAAAACAATTTTTTTTTATCCACATATACTATAGATCAGCCTAATTTTACACAATCAAACTCATCGGAAACTCTTGAAAGATCACTTTAACTTCCCCCTTCAATTGATACTTTCTCATTTACTTAAGTTTCTTCTCCAGATTTCCGAGAATCTTCTCCTCAGACTGTCCAAAATTCAGTCCCAAATCTAACCATGGATGCACAAGGAGGTGTTGGAGCTAGAGGTGGTGCTCCTGGAGGTGGTCAAGTACCACTTCCCAGGATTTTCGCTAAAGTGGTTGCTAGATATGCTCCCCTCGTTCTTCCTATTCCTCTTCATGATCTCCCTGAGAATTATATGAAAAGCCTTCCGAAATTTACAAGGGAAGGTGATTTGACTTCCCAAGAACATATAAACTTTTTTGATCAATTTGCTGACATACTCAGAATAGAACATGAAGATGTTTATTCTAGATTACTCGTTCAAACTTTGGAGGGACAGGTGAGGACCTGGTTCTGATCCTTAGCAGCTGGATATTTAAGATCCTATGAAGAACTTGAAAGTGCATTCATTAGACAATGGGGAGAGAGGAAATATAACCTCTACTACTTAACTGAATTCAGAGCCCTTAGAAAGAAAAACTCTGAATCAGTTTTAGAATTCACACAGAGGTTCAATAAGTTATACAATAAAATTCCAGTTGAGGTTAAACCATCACAACCTGTGGCTAAAGTGACATTTGCTGGCGCTTTTGACCTCGACTTTTC
The DNA here is from genome assembly GCA_032191745.1 of Picea mariana. Lineage (NCBI taxonomy): Eukaryota > Viridiplantae > Streptophyta > Pinopsida > Pinales > Pinaceae > Picea > Picea mariana. Next base: position 25,695 of record JASDQU011312986.1, read on the forward strand.
TTTATTATTGAGATAAAGGAGATCAATAGATCTCACAAAAATGCAGGATGATGCACTTGAGATTGAATCAAATATGATGGCATTAGGGAAACTTAAAGCAAAGACTGAAACTGGAAACAAATAAAATAAAAAATTTAAAGAGCAAGGTGGACCTTCAGGGTTAGGAAAATCCTCGGGGGATAGAATAGAAGAGATGTCTAGGGTCATTTGAGAACTTTCAAACAAAATATCGAAAATGGAACTAGAAAAATCGAAAAGAGATAATTTCCCTAGAAAAGATTTTCAAAGAAATCCTGAACCTCAAGGACCATAGAAAATAGTTAAAAATGAAGATCAAAAAATTCAAACACCTTTTAAAAGTGAAAACTACATCAGAGAGGAAGATTTAGGAGATTTTGAAGAAATTGATGAAGATATTAGCAACCTTGGTGATGATAATAAATCCCCTTATTTATCTAGACAGGATTACGAAGCATCTTTAAATAAAGAAAGTACATCGGAAGAACAGGTTAGCAATAATATGACTGATGATTTCACATATCAAAACATTGCAGATTATATTATTGTTGAACTACAGGAAAAATATAATTTGAGACCAAGAAATAAAAATCTCCCAAATGTTCCGACAAAAACGAATTTGCCAAGAAATAAAACCGATGAGTAACTCCAAAGGTTGCAGATAAACAGTTTGCAAAAAGAAAAATAACTGATATGCTACCTGTATAGTCAGAACCAGTAGGAACACTCCCTGTGAAGACACAAGCTCCTATAAAAGAAAACAAGGTCACATCTCAATGTAAAACTGAGAAGAAAGGTATGGAAGCCCCGAACATCGAAAATGACAAGGCTCTAGGAAACTTTAACTTGGAAAATGAAATAAATAAAATCAAAATTCCTATTCCCCTTATTGAGTTAGCTAAAAATCCTGTATACAGAAAACAAATCGCCAAAATGATTAATTTTTCCGAAGATGAAAGCCAGGCTGACGCTATTAATTTAGAGGATGACAAACCTATCTTAGTCTTCGGTCCACACGTCGAAGGTGCAAGAGACACCGTGGCTCCTTTTTACATTACGTTAACTCTGTTTGACCACCTTCTCCATAATGGTATGTTGGATTCCAGAGCTTCCTACAATGTTATGCCAAAGGCAATAATGGAAAAACTTGGTCTCGAAATCACAAGACCCTATGGTGACTTATATTCTTTCAATTTGAGGAAAGTAAAATGCATAGGTATGATTAAAGACCTAGTGGTAGGTTTGCCTCAAATACCTGCTAAAAGTATTCTTATGGATGTAGTAGTCGCTGACATTCCCCCAAAGGATGGTATGCTATTATCTAGATCATGCGGCGCTAAACTTGGAGGTTCTCTCCAGCTAGATATGACTTATGCTACAATTCCAGTTTTTGGAGGCCAATTCACTTGTCTTTACAGAGAGACTAGGTTGCCATTTACTGTAGGTGACCCAAATAACCCCAATAATCATCTAGTTTATATTACCGACCAAGATTTAGAAAATTGTATATTATGTTTAAATGACGATTTTGAAGTAGATGTAGATGATAAATGTATAGAAGAAAAAATTGAAAAAAAAGAAATAGAGAAAAATGTATATAGTACTGGCATATGGAAAATGTATTTTGATGGTGCTTCCTCCTATCTTGGAGCTGAGGCAGGAGCACTTTTTATGGCTCTTGATGATCAATTTGTTATTCCTTTCTCATATAGGCTCCAGTGGAATGTAGATTGTACAAACAATGTATGCGAGTACGAAGCTTTAGTGCTAGGACTAGAAGCTACTAGAAAGATGAAAATTAAGAAACTCGAAGTATTTGGTGATGCAGAGTTAATTATAAAACAAGTGAATCGGAAATATCATGCTAAGCATCCTAGATTACGGTCCTATAGGAATTGTGTTTGGGATTTAATCGAGAATTTCTTCACATCTATGAATTTTCATTTCGTCCCAAGATCCGAGAATCAACAGGCTGATGCTTTAGCCAAAGCTGAATCCACTTTTACACCCCCAACTGCTTTTAATTTAAAATATCATATACAAATGAGACATCTTCCTTCAATATCGAATAATATACAACATTGGCAGATTTTTGAAGACGATGAGCAGCTTTGAAAGTTTCTAGAATCATTAGATGAATTTGCAGAAACGTATATTGATCAGGAGAATCAAAATGATCCTATTTGGATCATGCAAGAAGGGGAGGATTCTAAAGAATTTCATGATAAAATTGCAAACCACCGAATGCTTGTTCTTAAGAACAACAAAATCCCCAAGGGTCTAATCCCTTTGGAAAGACTTTTTAACCAAGATGATATCCCTTCTAAAACTAATCTACAACCCCAACCAGAGGAGGTTGAAGATTGTAATATAGGAACTGAAGAAAACCCCTGAATGGTTAAACTATCCAAATATTTATCAACAAAAAACAAAAATAAATACACGAAGTTGTTAAGAAAATATAAAGATGTTTTCGCAAGGTCGTACGAAGAACTGAAAACATATGAAACTTCTGTAATTGAACATAAAATACCTCTCAAACCAGGTGTCAAACCTTTTAAACAAAAACTCCGACAATTTAACCCTATTTTATTACCTGTTATCGAACGAGAAGTCAAAAAACTTCTTGATGCTAAGATAATTGTACCCCTAAGATATTCTGATTGGGTAGCTAATCTAGTCCCAATTAGAAAGAAAAATGGGGAAATCAGATTATGTGTTGATTTCAACAATCTTAATAAATCTTCCCTCAAAGATAATTATCCTCTACCTAAAATGGACCATGTTCTTGAAAAAGCAGTAGGGGCTAATAGAATGTCAATGATTGACAGATTTTCAGGTTATAATCAGATTGTTGTCAGTAATCTTGACAAAGAAAAAACCGTATTTACTACCCCTTGGGGCATGTTTATGTACGATAAAATGTCGTTTGGACTAATGAATGCATGAGCTACTTTTCAACGTGCAATGGATATTGCTTTCATCGGTGAACAAGACAAGTTTGTATTCATCTATATGGATGATCTTACTGTTTTTTCAAAATTGGATGAAGATCATATGATTCATCTCAAACAAACATTTGAAAAATGCCGCAGGTTTGGTCTATCCTTAAATCCTAAAAAGTCTCATTTCTCTATGCAGGAAGGCAAGTTTTTGGGTCATATCGTATCCTGAAATGGAATCAGGATTGATCCTAAAAGAGTAGAAGCTATAGATACAATAGATATTCCTAGGAATGTTAAAGAAATTCTATCATTTTTAGGAAAAATAAATTTCTTGAGAAGATTTATTCCTAACTTCATTGAAATTGTTAAATTGATTACAGACATGCTCAGAAAAAACAGTGAAGTAAAATGGACAGCTGAAGCTAAGGCATCCTTTGCCCATATTAAGAAGGTTATAAGCGAGGCACCAGTACTAGCGAGCCCAGATTATCTCAAAGATTTTCTTATTTTTTCATTTGCCTCTGAACACATGCTTGCTGTTGTACTCCTTCAGAAGAACGAAGAAGGTTTCAAGCAACCGATAGCCTTCTTTAGAAAAAGTCTCCAAGATGTTGAACTTAAATATAATATAATGGAAAAGCAAGCATATGCTATGGTAAAAGCATTGAAACCCTTCAGAACTTATGTTTTACATTCTAAAGTGATTGCATATGTACCCACTAGTGTTGTAAAAGATATCTTGGTTCAAGAAGACAATGATGGTAAAAGATGAAGATGGCTTGCAAAAATTCAAGAGTTTGACTTGGAGGTTAAACCGACCAAATTGGTAAAAGGAAAGGGTTTAGCTAAACTTTTAGTTGAATCCAATTTCAGGGCTTTGGATAAACAGTTCTCAGGAGGGAGAAGGATGGGTAGATGTGAATGAACTTAAGGACCAAATAGTCGAAAACAAGATCGAGGAGAAATTCGCATCGTCGAATTGGTACAAGGACATAGTAACACACTTATTAACTTTGAAATGTCCAGTTGACTTGTATCCATCCAAAGCTAGAACACTAAAGTTGCATGCAGTTAAATACTGTATTTCTGAGAAACGATTATACTGGAAAGACCTGCTTGGTTTCCTCTTAGTCTATCTGATCGAATCAGAAACAGAAGAAGTTATAGGTCAATTTCATGAAGGATTCTGTGGAGGACACCACTCTTGGAGGGATATGGCATAAAAAAATACCGAGGGCTGGTTATTACTGGCCTAAACTTTTCCCAGATGTTAATGCTAAGGTACGAGCTTGCAGCCCTTGCCAATTCTTTGCAGGAAAACATAAGTTACCAGTGATGCCATTAGTCCCAGTCAAGACAGAAGCTCCTTTTCAGAAATGGGGACTAGACTTCATAGGGTAGATTAATCCTCATTCAAGTGCCCAACACAAATGGATCTTGACCACTACAGACTATTTCACCAAATGGGTGGAAGCCATCCCAACAAGGAAGGCTACCGATTTAGTAGTTATAGACTTCTTAGAAGAAAATATCTTGTCAAGGTTCGGCTATCCTAGAAAGATAGTCATAGACAATGCACAGGATTTTAAGTCTATGGCAATGGTCAGCTTTTGCCAGAAATATAATATTGTGTTGGGTCATTCCACAACATACTACCCGCAGGGAAATGGTCTGGCAGAATATTCAAAGAAAAGTTTGATCAGTATAATAAAAAAAGTGTTAAATGAAAATAAAAAATCTTGGCACTTACATTTGAAATATGCTCTATGGGGAAATCGGATAGGCACAAAAAATTCTATCGGTACTTCTCCCTTTCAAATGGTATATGGAACTGATGTAGTGTTGCCCATAAACCTAGCACTTCTTGTGATGAAACTATGGCAATACAAGAAGGAAGAACCAAATCCTCTCACAAGAAGGATAAACCAGTTGATTGAAGTTTAGCAGCACAGGGACGTAGTGGATGAAAAGTTGCAGAAGTGCCAGGATGACATGAAGATATTATTTGATCGTAAAGCCAAGGACAGGAACTTTCTCCCAGGGGATCTGGTTTTGAGGTGGGATGCTCGAAAAGAGGATTCAGGAAAAAATGGTAAATCTGATCATATTTGGTATGGACCATTTAAGGTAGCATCTTCTGAAGGAAAAAACTCATTTCTGCTTGAAAATTTGGATGGTAAGATCTTGAATGCCCCTGTTAATGGGCGTTTTTTAAAGAATTATATGGAATAATTAATTTACAGAAAATCTCATTGTATATACTATTTTGTTTTTCATTTTAGAAAATCCATTCTCATTTTGTAAATAAATAAAAAAATAAAAAAAAATTAGTTATGCTTTTAATCCAAAATAAATAAATAAATAAATAAAAATAAAAATAAGAAGAAGAGTTCAAAAGAGTTATTTTTGGAAATCATAACCTAGGTTTTCTGGCCTACAGATTGTTGAAAATCTCCTTTTATACCCTCGATAATATCTTTCACATTTTCGGACTTTCTTATCAGAGTAGGAGAGATTATGGATTAATCTGGAAAATCAATAAACGATTAAATTCAATAAAGTCAGTTTTCATAGTTCTTATTCTCTGACTAAAAGTGGTTTTGTTTGAGTTGATTTTGACTATCTTAAGTTTATTAACAGTTTGTCTGAGGATTTAAGCTTGCTCAAAAGAAAACCCTTAAAAATAATCTTTCCCTTTTTCTCTACAGACTGAGGGGTTTTGAAAGTTGAAAAAAATTGGTCTAGAATAATCAAAACAAGTTGACAAACCTCTATTATAAATTTTTACACAGATAAGCACCCCTGATATTTTAAGTATCACTGATTGCCCCCACTTCGTATGCACAAGCTAACTATAATACATATGGTGAAAGGAAATTCATATTTGATTTCCCCCATCTAGTCCCACAGATGATGAAAGGAAATTCATTTAAATGATTGCCCTCGTCTAAATATAAAAGAAACAGATAACTTCACCGGGGTACTGAACAGGCCCGCTGGCAATGAAGCAATATCTGAGCTTAAAATTAACACTCGAAGCGATGAAAGGAAATTCAGTCAAAAGGGACAAATAAGTTCACCGGGGTACTGAATAGGCCCGCTGGCAGTGAAGCAATATTTGAGGTGTCTGTAAGGTTGTCAGACTTATCTATTACTCTATTCTAGTTATCAGTTTTTCGAAAATTGGATATTCGTCTTAAGTCAAAATAGAGCTCCCCAATTAAAAAATTATAAATTTTACTTCGATTGATGCAAGCTGAAATTTACAAAATCTGTTAAGTTTCCTAAGATTGTTCTAATCATCTTAATACTAACTTAAATTTAGAACGGGAAAGAGAATGTTATGAAGAAGACTACAACTGAGTTTAAAGCAAATAAGAAGTTTTGAAAAGATTTTCTAGGTTTTATAAAATCTCTCTTTTTCCTCTCCTTTAAATAGTTTAGCAGTGATAAAACCTTGACACCATTTACCCAATGAAGGCACTGAGTCTACATGTTCTCCTCATCCCACAGGGAGACGAGGTCCCCAGTTGGAGCCTATGTTGAAACAGATCTTAAAAATGTTTAATCCTTAAGGCCTAGATTTTTATTTTTTGTGTTATTCGGGTTTTGGCTTTCTTAAAATAAGAATTTCGTCATTTCTAAATTCGCGGCGCCTTTTTATCATTTATTTTTGAATAAATACGGGAAAATTTTTACAAAATATAAGTTTTCCAACGCTCTTTGAAAAATTATTTAAAACGGGCTGTAATTCAAAATTTGCGATTTTTTAATTTAAACATGAAAGAAATCGGGATTCGGGGTTTTCTATAAACAAATGTTCAATGCTAATTGAGTCACGAAACCTCGATCCCCAATTCCCCAATACATTTAAGTCCTAATTAAAACACGGATTAATTAATTCCCTTTTAAGAAAATTTAAGAGTTAAGATAATTATGTCGTGATTTCGGGATTCGTGGTTTTGTAAGAACACGTCTCTTGTCATCATATTTCCCGAAATCCAGATTTCCAAAATACCGATTCATAATTCACGTTAAAACTAAACTAATTCTGTTTTGGCCCTAATCATGATTACTCAGTTAATTAAGATAAGTTAAGTCATATATTGAAAAAAGAAACAAGACATCGTGATTTCGCGATTTCGCGATTCACGATTCCATGAGAGCACGTCTCATGTCATCATGTTTCCCGAAATCCCGAAAGGGTCTAATCTCGATTAATTAACATGCAAAAAACGTTTAAATCTTAAATAAAACATCGTTATTTCACGATTTCACATTTTCGGCGATCGGGCATTTCCGATGACATACCTTTCGACACCAAGATTGTCGAAACCCTGAAAAGTCATGTTTTCAAATTTAATCTATAATTAACACTAATAAATCTTCTTTCTAAAATAGGTTTAAAGATAATCTTTCTGTAAGTGTTCATTAATGCTTCATTTTCTGACTAAGCAAGTTTCTTGTTTTATTTGAAAAGTCGAGAGTGCCTAAGTATGAATATTAAATGAATATCTCCAAAAATATCTTCTGCATTAAGAGCTTTAAATTCATGACAATTGTACAAATCTCGTCTTTTTTAAAATATATTCTAAGTAAACATCCAACCATTTGTATTTACATTTTAAGCTGAGCTTATTCATTCCACTATCTGTGACAGGTTTTTAAGTCAAACACAGAGCCATGGCACCTAAAAAGGCACCAAAAAAAAATGAAGACACACAGGAAGGTGATATTATCTCGGATACTACTCCACACGCCATACACTCCATCATATCATGGGCACAAGTTTCTGAATTGCTGGAGGATGAGTTAAGGTATGCAGACCCTAATTCTGAAAATCATCTCCGGGACGTTGCTAAGTCTGAACTTCATAAGATTGTTGCACGTCCTAGGCTGGTGGCATATACTGAGATGGTCAGCGGGGCTCTGGATAAGGTAGATATCACAACAAGGAGTATTCAAAACGAGCAAGGAGCTATCGTCGACTCATTTTGGCCTGAGCACATTCAAGTAATGTATAAACTATCGTCGAATTATAAACACACCTTTAACGCTAAATTTTTAGCTGAATTTCAGAGAAAAGAATGTATTGAGGTAGACCAAACATACCCCGACATGATTAAAGGATGGGTGAGGTCTGAAGCAAAGTTTAGGGCTGATTCTCATGGGATTTATGCTACAGTTTCCTTAAATGAATATATGGTTTATGTAACCATGATGTTATGCAAACTTTTTGGGAGAAAAGATCCCTGTCACTTACATGCAGACTGGGTACCCTTCTTAGAGGAAGTTTCAGAAGGAAATAGTTTTAACTGGCATAAAATTTTATCGGATAACCTGACACAAGAAATTTTAAATTACAAAGTAGCCAAGTCAAAAGGACAACTAGTGTCTTTTTATATGTATGCATATATTATGGATGCAATCTGCTTTATGAACCCCTTTCCATTAATTTATTGGAGTTGGAGTATCTCATGTCCAGAACCCATTCATGAATACCACTCAGCCCTTTGGGAGGAAAAAGATAAAGACGTTTATTATGATGTCTGTCACTTTGTCATTATTCCTATGCACAAATTATTTTTTGGATGCGAACCCCCTCGCATTTATGATGCAGTCATAAAAAGTCTTAAATCAGTTGTCGACTAGTTTATTGAGGAAAAATTTTCCTATATTAGGGTTTATGGTTGTTCCATTCCTCCTCATGCACTCCCGAAATTCTTACCAGACAGATTGGTATGCAGAGAAGTAGCTCATCAGTTAGCTAAGGGTGGTATTGGGTTAGAATTAAAAGCACTTCAGAAAAAAGCATGGCCATCTTTCCCTATTCATATCAGGAAATTTCCTTTATCAAATTTAGGCCATTCTAAGGTAGAGGCCGAGTCATTGGAAGAAGTGAAGCTAGTAAATATTGAGCACAGAAAATATGACCCCTACCAAATAATAAGTAGGCATTACATACATTGTAATTTAAAGGCATATGAACATGAAGTCTCTGTTTATGATGATATTTTTAAAGATGTTAAGTCTTATGAAGAAGTTTTGAACAGAGTCTATGCCTTGCCACCTGACTCATAGGTTGGTTTTGCATCTTTTCAAAGCCATAGGCGAAGCTGCCTGCCTAAGATTTTACAGGGTGAAATTTCGACCCCATCGCCAGAATAGGAAGAAAACCCTCCAGGGTTTGAAACTAATACTTAGGGTAAAACAAATGACAAAGGTAAGTTGAAGGATACTGAGATACCTTTCCAAAACGCAAAGGGTTCTCAAACAAAAGAATCAGGAATGGATAAGGGAAAAGAACCAGAAACAATTCCAGAAATCATGAAGAATGTTCCAGAAAAAATAGGAGGAACAACTTCAACATAACTTGGTATTCCTATTACTTCTTTAACTCCATTACAGTCGACTTTCGGAATCCCCCATGAAGGAGTTTTATATGTTAGTGATCTAGAGCCGATTTCAAGAGATGAAATCCCCCCATCGGATTACTTTTTTAGTAAAAAGCGAAGAGCAGTCTTGAAATAGGAAATTCATCCAAGAGGAGAAGGAACGATTAAAAAGAATAGAGTTATTATAGATGGAAAGAAACTCAAGGATGGAGAGTTTGCTATAGAATTAGCAGGTACAATGGGTGCAATAGAATCATCAAACATGTACTTTGTAGGCAATTTAACAACTCTGCTTGAACAGAAGGACCAAACAATAATCCAATTGCAATACAAGCTAAAACAAAATGAAAGAAATATTAGTTGGGGAATATAGAAGGGTCTAGAACAAGATAGACTTAAAGATATGAAAGAAATCCAAAAATTAAATAAAGACTTGGATGAGGCAAAACACTTGATACAGGTCACACAGGAATAGGTTCAAAAGATGGGAGAAGAAAACAAACAGTTGCAAGATAAGATTATATCTATTACTAACCAGGTAGTTGAACTTGAAAATTTCATAACACAGGCATCAGAGATATATGTAAGAATGGAGGAGGAACAACATAAAGTATTCTTGAATCTGGAAGTAATCCAGAATTATTTTCAGGAATCAAATAAGTCCTTGGAGAATGTGTTCCAGAAAGAAAGAGAGGCGAAAGCAGCTAGGACAACTTTTCAGAAAGCAGTGGCTTTCTCATCAAAGAAAGAAATTGGAAAGACTTGGAAATTATCTATTTTTGAACAGGTTAAAGGGGATATAATGATTAAAGTATGGGAAACAAAGCTGGATGAATCTAAAACGAATCACAAGAGAAGTTAATAAAGATTGCGAAGGAAACTTCGATCTCTTTGAAAAAGATTCATTAAACATCGGAACAGATGGTTGTTCTGGATTGTTAGGCAAAGTCAATATTGCCAAGCACCAGCTGAAGTTTAGAGAAGAGTTGGAAGAAAAGAAAGCAGAGATTTAAAACATCAAATTGATCAACATCACAGAGTTCAACAAGTGGATGGTGAATTCAAGTTTAAAGTTGAAAATTGTTAAATTCATAGAAAGAATGATAGAAAGTCGTTTGCCTGAATTACAGAGGAGATTTTTCTCATTTGAAGCAAATGAGATACCCGAAGCTCCCAGGATCTTAGTAAATTTCTTGGGAAAATGTGTTCAGTGTGTTGATGCAGAAAAAGGAAGTTCGTCAAAGCAAGCTTAAAACCTTTTTTAAATGTTTTTATTATTAGAAATTAAAAAGAAATTGTAAACAATTGACATTATTTTTATGTAACCGTAATATTAGGAAGTTGGTTAGTAACCAACGAGAAACTTTGATGAAAATGTATAAATATAGTTTCTAGAGGCTGAGAAAAGGCTTCAAAAATTTTGGAGAGAGCCATTTTTGTAATATCAGTTTTGAAATACATCGGAATATAAATCGCAAATGAGATTCTGGATCCTGCAACTTTGTAACTATGTGTCTTCCCCTGTTTATTATACTTTGTTAAATTTTCCCTTTAAATGTTTTTCTAACAAGTAATCAATTTGAACTTATATACATCATTGATTTATATTTTCAGGTTGGTTTGGATATTAAATGGTTTACAATTTTTCCTCTGAAATTACTTTAGTAATTTTAAGACCTGTAAAGCTTTTGTTTCTTAATTCTTAACCCTTGTTAGAAACCTCGATTTTCTTTCATCATTGTCTATTGAAATATAAGATTATTTCTCGATTAAAGCCTTATATTTCTCTGTAGTGTTTATTTGTTGTTTATAATTTTCGAAATTGTTACAAAACCAAGAAACGGCCTTGAATTTGTTTACATTACTTTTTTAGATTTTAAAATTGTTTTCCTTGATCTCATCTCTGGAAATCTGAAGTAACCAATTGATTAAAATCCATTTAGAAACGAATAAAGTTTTATCATCCATGACTGTCCCTAGTAGCAGACAACCCAACGTTGAACCAGGCCTTAAGGACCAAACCAACATTGCCTTAAATTTATTCAATACCATTTTACAAACAGCAACTAACCGTGTTGAGTTAGAATGATCATGGGATGCTATTGAGTGAGACATTAGCATCCAAGAACAACAGGAAGCAAGACAGAGACAGTTGAGAAACTGAATCTGCTCTGATCTTTCTTTGTTTCCTTTTTCCCAAATCATTTCTTTAAATCATTTACGGATGCCTTGACGATATGTTTTATAGCCTTAAAACATAAAATCAAGAACAACAATATTCATATTCATTTATTTTACTCTCTGAGTTATAACATCACTAGTTTCACAGCCACACCTTTTGAGTAAGCAATTCCATTAAAAGTAAAGCTATAATTTAAAATTGATTAGTAACAATTTTATTTTTCTAAGGTGCATAAAATAGCTTAGGATTTAGATCCTTGGAATAGGATTTTGTGAGTAAACTTCTCCAAGGCTATTAAATCAACATATGTGTCTGACTACCTCCAGGGGGAAGCTCAAATGGAAAGTGTTGTGATATGAAGTTCTATGAGGTTTGTAGTTCAACTCCCCTTGACTAAACTTGTGTGTAGGATGGGAACACCTGAAGGTTATAGTGGTAGCAGTTGGATAACATGATTACGTGCCCAACTAGATGTCGATTTCACCAACCATTAAACAAAAAAAAAAAACATATGTGTTTGACTAAGGGAGTGGATAAATCCATTGTATAATTGGTAATATCAGGAGGCTCCGCTTACACTGGAGTTAAGCATGAGGTCGCATGATGTTGTTTGAAGGGATATCCCCTCGATACCTTCTTAGCATCAGATATGTTTCTGGGGATGTATTCGTATATGGAGATCTTGCTAGTTCCCTTACCTCCATGAGAGGTAGTGCTTTCAAGGTTTCGGGCTTTTCTACCCTCCCCATACAGTGGACCTAACTTACGATTGTTCGGCTTTGCATTGGTTATACTATGGTTGCTTATTTTATTGACTTAGGTACCACATAGGTTACTTGTAAAGGTTATTCTGCAGGTACCTTGGGTCAGATAAGGGTCAGAAAGTACACAACCTTTATGGAGGATTACCTATCCGGGGGGATCTAACCGACTGGTTGTTAAGCCCACGAGGGCCCTTAAAATAGATTTTATTTCCTCCAATATTTAGCAGTGGAGTCTCAATCCTCTCTCAGGCAAGGCATATCTACTTTAGAGAGGGAGGTCCCTTTCAACCACTTTATCCTGTTTGTGTTCATATTGGTCATTTGATTATTTTCGGTGTGCCCTTTGATTATTAGTAGACCTTTGAGATTTTATACAATGCCTTGAGTTGTCATTATCATGGATAGTGGATTTCATGTGGCTCACTCCTTTACCGCTACCCCCCCCCCCATGACGTTCACTCATTTCATGGGGATGAATCCATCCACTTTTCATAATGGTATGTACAATTATGATAATCAGTCCATGCATTGGGTCTCTAGTCATTTTCCTAGTGATATGCCAAACATGCCTTCACCATTTCCATCCTCTCCCTAGTTCACTTATATGAATCCTAGTTTTAGATCCGGGGGCACCATGGCCCCATCGTCTACATCTTCATTTGATAGGAGTCATGTCCCTCAACCAACTCTCACTGTGGGAGGTTGGAATGTCCCCTCTTACGGATCTAGTCCTAGCCATTATTTTTCAGGAGATAGTACTCAAATGGGTGGTTATTCTACTTATTGGATTTCGTCCATGTATCCTTCATCCACCATGTCAGTTCCTACGAACACTTTTCCCATGGCAGGTACCCATATATCCTTGAGTATTTCATATGGAGGGAACAATTTTTATGGTACAGGATACCCTCTTCATGAAACCCCTTCACATGGGAGAAACATATATCCTCACTTGAATAATCCTTATCATACTTTTGTCTCTTCGCAGACATTTTCTTTAGTGATGATGCATGTACAAATCTCTATGGATCGATTAGGCGAAGGATACTACATTTCTAGATAGGGATAGGGTGTAAACCAAGATCCTTCCTGGTCTGCAATGTATCCAAACCAATCTTTCTTGGGACCTTGGTCTCAATTGCCACAACTCATCACCGTCACTAGTCCAATCACTTCCAGTCATACTAGAGCTCCATCACCAACCACTGCTAGTCATGTTGGAGATTGGTCGACAACCTCTGCAAGTCACGTTGTAGACTAGCAACCATTCGCTGCTATTCATATTGGGGGCATCACTTTAGTTGCTATGATTCATATCGATATCACATCTCCAACGTTTGTACATCATGTGGGAGATGAACCTCCATACTTTTCCAGTCACTCTAAGGGCATGTCGCTAGCCATTGTAAATGGCATTGGGGGCATTCACATGATTGAGAAGCCTAGACATGTTAGGTGTAAGACCAAGTTCCTTTGCAAGACTTACAAAGGAGATCACCTTACTCATTTGTGTCCTGCTACCGCTGGGATACCGTAAGTGTAGTTTTCACCTGAGGGCCCTTCGGGTTCTGAGTCATCTATGGTTTTCCTAGATTTTGTTTCTCCTTTGATTGACATGGCATTCATTGTGATGCAATCATCACCTGACCACACTCCCATTTTTTAGGGTGATGCATCTCCCGGCCTTGTTGCCACACACCTTATTCATTCAATGGTTGAATAAGTTGTCGTACTGATGCAATCTTCGGTCAATCCAACCCTTCCCTTGGAGGGTGATGCGTCCTTCAACCATGTCATTAACATTTCTAGTACTTCACCTTATGAACAAGAGAGATTTTTACTCTCCCCGAGTAATCTCCCTCCACGTCCTAGAGAGGTTCCCTTTGACTGGGATGGTATTGTGGCGTATCCAATGTCTTCTCCTGTGTCCTTTCAAGTAAGAGACATTATTCAATATATCATAGAGATAGTAACCTCCACTAACACTTTATCCTCCTTGACTTGGAGAACTTTGAGTTTTCCCAAGATTGTGTTAGCTATTTGCAAGATGTCAACCTTTCACAGGAATCCTGTACGGGAGCCTTGGTCTCCCCATGACATGCTTCTTAGACACTTCTCAATGAGTCTGATTTAAGCTCCTTTCCAACTCATCTAAGAAGATAAAATATTGTCGATTGAACTTGTCTCTTTCACACTCGTAAATTTGATTTGAAAGGATGTCTATTTGGTGAAAGTTTATCCCTTTTTCAAACCAAGTAGACTAAGATTACGAAAAAGGAAATTTTTTGGTGTTAAGTTGTGATCACATCTCATGTCCTTACTTGGAGTATTGAGCCTATTGTCAGTTCTCACTTTGAGTTATAAAACGTTTTCCTCAACAGTTTTGCATCCTCAGTCAAGAAGAGCCTTGTTTATATCCTTCACAACTTGACACCCTACACCTAGGAGGGAACATTCCCCTGAGTGTCCTTTTCCCGCATGCACTTCCTTGCATTGAGAATAGGTATGTTCCACTTCTGGAACTAATTTTTCTTACTTGTGACACTCGTTTCTTCCTCTGTATCATAACATTCATTTGACTTTGAAAAAAAAAAATGGGTGGGAAGGGAGTATTATCTTATATTGGCAGTAGTCGTGTCACCTTTGAACAGAGAACACATTTTTTGAGTCCAATTGTCATCATAATTTTGGGTTTAGAATGAAATAAGAAAGTTGATCTCGTTACATAGAGTTTACTCCTCTATCTAGTTACTCTTCCAATCCCTATGGAGAGTTTGATTGATGCTGCCCACATATTAAAGTTTCATCATTGAGTCTATGTTGCCAGAGTCTTCCATATGTCTCATACTCTTGTTCAAAGGATTTCTATCAACCCGTGTCAGTAATTCCTCAGAACTCTTGACTTTGCATGTCAGCCATACTCTCAGTTTGTCTTAGAATCACATGAATTTGTAGTCCTATTACGCACCCTGGTCCTACTTTCCTCATTGGTAGGTAACCTTGAACCCAACAATCGGCATTTCATCATTGGTTATTGACTGGGTGGTTTCCCTTGTGTTTGATGGAAATACATCTATTCACACATTGGGGTTCGCACAGTGTCTTGGAGACCATTGTCCCTATTGGTGGTTTCCTCGCCTTTGCCAACATTTTTCCTCACTGGTTTCTATTCAGAGGGACTTTTTCATGTATCTCTTGCACCTGGCACACACGAAAGACAGATAGGGTCGTTGGTTTGTGAACATGTTCTTTGTCTGATTTCCTCCTAATAATAGAGATGATGTTTTGTACCTCATGTTGAATGATGAGAGATGTCTTAATTCTCTCCTTTCAACAAGTCTCCTTCCATCAACTTCAGCTCATCTATTTTGGAGATGAGACCTAGAGTCCTATGAGTACCTAGAGGCTTGTTGTCGTTAGTGGCAATTTCTATCACCATCAACATTTGGGAATACATCAATGTCTCTTGATCAATGGATTCTTCAAGTGTTCGAACCTAACTCCTTTATTCACACTTGTAAGAATGTACTCAGTCCATTGATACTTACTTTCATCATCGGTAGGTTGTATCTCATTTGTTAACGGTACACCTCAATGACTGGTAATCAAACAAAGTCTCATTGTGTTCGACCTCAACTCCTTTATTCACATGATGTATACTTGCACCTTTGGAAGATTGTGTAGAATAATTGAAGACATCATTTTATAGTCACAACTTTCCGGAGTTGTTGCTACCTTTCATTGGACCAGTACCTATGTGACTTGAGTGATCACGGGAGATCAGATTGTACTCCATTGTATACAGATATCGTCATATTGATTTTGAGACTATTTTCACTGGGCCTTGTTCATGACTATGATAGCCTTTGGCATGTAGCCACCTTTCTATTGCCTATTCATGGCCATGGATAGTTGTTTGGTATATTTTCATAGGGATCTGCAGTGTAATTCAAATTGGAAACCATGTATGAAAAATCAATACAAATTGCAATGAGAAACTAGTTCTTCTAGATGGGTCCCCATTACTCCACTTATGGGTCTTTATAATGTGTTTCATCCATCGCAGATACTCCTCTAACCTCACACATTAGGGGGCATATGTTATAGCAAGATTTGCCTCACCCTAGGCAAACTTGCACAGAGGGCCCTTTTACATTTCCCTATGTAGACTTGAAGTCCCTTTTTGCAAATCCCATAGCTAAAAACATGATTTTTCCACATATATGCACCCTTCCTATATTACAACATCCATATACGCAGGTTGTACCACTACAGCCCGCATACATCGGGATTTGTTCCCAAAATTAAAAAATGGTGTCAGCTTTCCATCTCACGTCACAAGATCAATGATCATTGTCCTTCCATATACTAGAAACATTCTGAATCGGCCCTTCAGTTCCACTTGAAGGCTATAAATGTGCCAAAACTAAGTTATGGAAAAGAGGAGAAAGAATTCAACTTTGAGAGCAAAGTTACTCTGGAGAAATTATTCACTTCACATTGAGTTTGCATCCCTTTGTCCTTTAAGTCTGAACATAGTGTTCAGCCCCCAAGATCTTTCCTTATTGATTGAGAACCTCGTTGTCTCTCTTATATGAACTTTAATTTGGTGGAGGATTGAAGTGGTGGAGGCCTAGCTGGAAGGAAATTAGTTTCTTGGTTCCGAACTGTGTCGACAAGGAAGTTTGTAAATCATTCACTTCTATTGATTACATCTTAATAGAAATACTCTTTTCTCGTCCAATTGATATCTTGTGAATATTTGAGTGTTTATTCCATGGGCATATTTTTTATCAATATTGATGGATTATTCTATTGAATGTGATAAAATTATCTATTATCACCATATTCTTGCATTGCTTGGTTGTTGAGGACTAGTTCAGGTATATTTTTTTGGGTCAAGTGCTCAATGGTGGACTTCATCGAATTTTTGGATGAGGTAAGCCTTTATCTTGTCTTGCTAGCATATTTGTTTATATAGCATGCTTGAGATTAGAGTTGATTTCTGTAGTCATTTCCGTCTATTGTGGTTTACCCCTAGCCATAGAGAGATTTTCCTCGTAACAAAAGTGAAGGTTGTTTCGTATCAATGAAGGTATTATTTTGGTGTCATTGTTGCATATATTGTGTTGTTATGTTGTTATTCTCTACAATATTTCTGCTTTCTACTATTATAATAGATTTGGTACGTTACATATAGTCCTAAATAGACTTTTCCTCTGAGTTGGTTCTTTATCTTCCTTCTATCATTTGATCAAAACACTTTTTAGAAAAAATGATTCCACTACCTTAGGAACTTATTCTTGTGTGACTACATTCACATTCTCTTCAACTTATGTTATGTTTGCATTTCTATGACCTACTGATTTATTTTCTAGATAGTCCCATGACATATGTCTTATCTTTCCAAAGGTATAACATCTAATTTCTCTGCCTCTGGAAAAAATATTCTACCTCTTGATGATTGACTACTTGAGCTTGAACTTCCTCCTTCATATTTTGGAGTCTGAAATCTCCCCATGTTACTGGATTTTCCTTTGCCTATTGTTTCACCTCTTCCTCGATTATTATGGCTCTGTTTTTGGACAACTTCTCCTCTATATTCAAATATCCTCAATAGGCATCCTCAACTGTCTTCAATAATAAAATGCTAATTTCATCTTGTATATCATACCTCAATCCATTAATATACCTGGAAACATTTTCAACATCCTCTTCAATATGACCAACTCTAATTGTTAACCTGCAAAATTCTTTTGTATATTATTTGATAGTCATATCCTTCTATCTGAGTTTTTGTAACCACCTGAACAAATTCAACTGGTAATCCATAGGAATGAACTTGCTTTTGAACTTAGAAATCATCTTATACCAATTCTCAATCTTGGCTTTACCTTTTCAGTTCCTATCAGCTTGCAATTCATCCCACCATAGAGATGCATGACCTTTTAGCCCTGTCATTGCATAATTTACCTACTTTCCTTCATAGACATATTCATAATCAAAGTATTTGTCCAAGGCATTAATCCAGTCAATCAATTCTTCAACATTCAGGTTACCTTCATACATAGGTATCTCTACCTTTGGTCTAACACCGACATTTGTGACCATTGTTATCAATCTCTCTTTTCGTGTTTCTTATTCTTCCTCTTCCTAAAAGGTTGTTGCTTCTTCAATTTCATTGATATCTCCTATATCAAGTTCCCTCTTCATGGAAGTCTCCATACCTTCCATATTTGTTGGGAGTTTCCTCACCTCCTGTTGCAATTACACATTTGCAACCAGTATGCCTCGACCCCTTCTCCTGGGCAACATCTTCTCTTTCTTCACGAGCACACTTACTGTGTAAGCTCTGATACCAAAAATGATGGCGTCAACCACCAACTTCAACCCACAATCACATATTTTTCAATACTCTGTCGGCATCTAACATTTGGGTTGCTTATCTGGAATCGGATCAACACAAATAGATGCTCAAATTTCATTTTCCTATAGCATTGAATTTTGATCTATTATAGATAACAATGTGCATAAACAACACTACGCAGATAGACCTCTGTGTGTAAGAATCAGTGACCAATACCAACGAGATTTGTTGAAGAAAACTTGTTGGCAGCCAATTCACATTTTTCTACTATCTTATAAGATGCCTACACCAGTGTTTTGCAAACCTTGATTTTTAATTTTTCGTCGCAATTCTCAAATAAAATGACACTTTTATTCTTTGGGTTGTTTACGTACTTACCTTTATTCTTGTTTTCACGACTGCAAGCGTGAAAACTTGGTTTTCGAAGTCGCATTAAAATCTTCACCAAATTGTCGTTATCATTCTTGTCGATATGCCCATTACGTTTACATTTTACTTATCATTATGAAATTGGCAAAACCTTTTGATCTATACTCATTTGACATTCTTTGATTGATTATGTAATTTTGTTTCATGAGTGACTGAGGTTGTGATGCATTGACGATTGGATTTACATGTTATTTGATCAATTCACTTGGCACATTAGCTTCATAAAAGCACATAGGTGTTATGGTCAAACCCTTGATATATATCATTTAATATGACATCTAGTTCGTGTTATCAAAACCTTTGGCATTAACTTGGTATTGGCTTCGATTTGTGTGTTTGGTTTTAAAACTATGGAATAAATTTGATCATGTGAATGTTTAAACCACTTACCATTGATTTCATTGGTTGATTGATTGGCATAATCGTTAACCTATACAATAATGGGTTGAACAGCTATTTGTGTCGGTGGTTGTACTGTAGATATGACTCTCGTGCATGTATGAACCAGCTCCACCACCTTCGCACGATATGTCATTAATGTTTACCCCTATCCTTGTTTCACCTTTGCTAGCATCGGGTAAACCTTTGAGCATTCTTCCCTTCCGTATGCTGCGTTCAAACAATGGCTCGTTCACATCACTTACCGTGTGCTCTTCTCCATGGCACCGGTGGTGCAAATTGAGCTGAACGGTAGTCAAGCCCTGCTACTGTTCGATAATGCCCTGAAATATTTACAAGATAATGGTTGGCTCACACTTGTGTAGAGGTTTGAGGGTTTCAATATGTTTGTTGCACAGCAATTCGCCCTTACCTTTGATGGATGTAGGGCCAAATAAAGTGACATTCAGCTTGAAATCAGTGAAGAGTTCATTAGCTCTGCCACAGGATTAGCAGCCATGGGCCAGCGATGGTTTAAAAACTCTAAAGTTGATGAGGTGCCATGGCCATTATTGTTCATCTCATGAAAGGTCACATCTTGTGACAGAGGTATGCCTGTTTCCACGCTTAAACCTAGGTGGCATGATCTTTTGATAGTGGTTAAACAATTTGTGACCTGTGAGGGTCGGTATGGATTGGTTTTTCTTTATCACCTTCGACTATTAATGAATTTCATGGGTTATCCATTGAACATGCCATTTTATTTCCAGTGTAGTCTTTATAAAATGGCTAAGAGGTTTAAACGAGAGAAGGCTGATAGTAGCTTGTTTCACCATGGCCTGTTCAGACTCATCGTCGTTCATCATTTAAACCTCCACGGCGATAGTTGGCAAGCTTTTCTCTCTCGGAATGGTTTTGTTGATTCAGAGTCTGTCCAAATCGATAATTCTGTGGTCAGTGAGACTAAGGTCGGGCCACCTGTACCCTTTCATGACCTTCTACCTTTTCCCAAACCCTCGGTCAGCCCTGATATCGACCTACCTGATGTTATAACAGACAAGGTTGAGGCTGTAAAATATCCCGTGAGCAAGAAGGTCAAGGGTAACCCTATTGTTGACAACAAAGGTAAAAAGAATGCTCAACTTCTATCGAGACTTGACCAGAATAAATATAAACCTAGTGTTGATC
>JASDQU011312987.1:7789-18550 GCA_032191745.1 Picea mariana
TTTTATTTAATCTTGATATATTAATATATAGTGTAGCTTTAGACTCAATGATATGTTATGTCTCAGGATATTCATGTTATAAATATCATTCATGATTTGTTGTTCCAGATATTGAGACTGTGATCATTTTTTCAATTTGAATATCATGATTTCTCTTTGATGTTTAGTTGAACCATGAGATGAATGTATTACACATAGATTTCTTTGAATGTAATTGTTTTCGATCATAAGATCATAGAATTAATATGTGTTCCCTTTTCATTCTTAATCCCGACTGCCAATACATTCTGTGAATTTATTCAGAAGAGTTTCAGTATAAGTCTATTACAGATTTATCTCATAGGCGTGGCAACTGAATGTTCTTGATTCATATGGAGGCATGGACACATTTAACGAACTAATATCAGGTTAGCTTCTTTGTTTCTAATTTTTGTCATTTTATATTTTAGTGAAACTAGAAAGTTTAGTTCATCTTTGACTATCTGCACATCTGTGTTTCATAATTTAGTTAATTCAAGTTTTTTTAGATTTATAATTAGAAATTTTTTTTTATTCAAATGTGCTTTCCTTATCTGCTTCTTTAAAACAATTATTTTTACATTGATTTTGTAAGTTTCCAATAAAATTTGCAACTTGTAAATTCTGTTCATAAGCGATATTTTTATGTTTCCCTTTTATGCTCAAATAAATTTGTATATATAATTATATTAGAATTTATGTATATATGATCATTTAACATTAGTTAGTTATTCCTTTTCTTTACCTTAGGATCTTAGATTGACTAATGGAGCCATTAAAACCGTCAGAACAGGTTACACCAAATGACTTGGGTTACTTGGACAACCCCGGACCGAATATGTTCTTACAAGTTGACGACCTGTCAATTTTTCCCATCAACAAATGGCGCTAGAAGGAGGGCTTGATTTAAATTGATGGTGGAAGTCGTAAGAATCCTCCCCCACACAGTCTCTCCCCTGTAGTAACACATAGTCGCTCAGACAACAACGTTACTTCTAAAACAACAACTACCTTGAACGATATTCTTAAGTTTCCCGTTGAACCAGTGACACCAGCTCCTCAAGGGGACAACATACAAGAAATTGTTCGCCACTCACTTATAAGGACACATAGTGCCTTGGACCGTATCAGACAATCTAGTAGGCCTCTTAATCAAACTTTATATTTCTTGGATATCCGAGAACAACTTGAAGGCATTGGTCTACTTTTGAACCCTTTAAGAGATAATACCACAGATCCTTCTGAAAAACCTATCCTTGAAGCCAGAGAATCTGGTATTCCACCCTCCCCACCTCATTCATCTCCATCCTCTTCAAGAGGAGAGTCATCTAACGAAGGCAGTTCCTCTTCTGAATCAGCTTAGCCTTTGACACCTCCGACACCCATGGAAAACCAAAACAATCCCACTAGACCCTAGTTCGATCAAGATGTCGTGGCTGTACCCGGGCCTCAACACCCATTACCAAAACACCCGGAGAAATGGTTGCCTAAGTTTGATCCATATTCTAAACAATCTGTTGAGGATCACATAAAGAAGTTTATGTTGGCCGTTAGACTCTGAAGTGTAGAGCATGAAGATGTAGTATGTAGGATTTTTCCTTATACATTTGAGGGCAATGTCTCCACATGGTATTTCTCCCAACAACCCYAGACCATTGTTTCTTGGGACAAATTCAAAACCTGCTTCTTAGAGAAATTTGGAGATGATAAATCTCCTAAAGTCTTGGTTATTGAACTTTCCAGCCTAAAAATGAACCCTAAGGAGAAGGTAAAAGATTTCAACTAGAGATTTCTTACATTAAAAAATCGAATTCCCACAGATTCAATGCTTGTTGAGAGTCTAATTGTTTCATATTACACCAAATATCTACATAATAATATAGCAATTTGGGTTAAAAGGTCTAAAAAGTCTACATTGTTGGAAGCCTTTGAGGAGGCAAGCCAAATTGAGAAATACATATTAAGTTTAAAGGATATTCTCAATAGTGAAGCTGAAACAACTTCATCTTCTAAAGAGAAAGTAGAAATCCTTACTAGGCCTCCTCACACTAAAAGTTAACCAGAAACTTTATATCTAGAAAGCTTGCAAAAAGATTTCCAAAAATTATCGAATCAAGTCATGGACTTGAAAAGATCGGCCGAAGAGGCATCCTCAAGAAAAGGTGGTTTTAAACCACCTTTCAGAAAACCTTTTCCTCTGAATTGGTCAAACTCGACCACTGAAGGTCTTAATTTTGAAAGCTTACAATACACTTTGCAAACTATTCTTGAAGCACATGATAACTGTGTCCCTCCTGACAGTTCTAAAGATGTAGTTGATGAAGAAGTAGCTGAAGAAGAGGAATCATCTCCTAATATCTTCGGACACTTTTCTGACAGTATTTTCCAAGCAAACTTTGAAACTGTCCACCCTTACAACACGAGAATAAAAACACAGAGCAAACCATCTTCTGAAATGAGTAATAATGTGCATCCAAAATAGTTGAAACAAGCTGAAATAAAATAGAGTTTAGAAGCCCCAGTTTTAGAATATGACTTGATTGAAGATCTGAAAAAACTAAGGGATAATATTTTTGTTTTTGAGATTTTGAAATTCCCTCTTATTCTGCAGAAAATGCTGCAAAATATTGTAGAAAATAGTAAGAACAATGATCCTAGCAATGAGAAGACTATAGAAACCAGTTTCAGAACAACCAAAAATATCCCTACTAAAACAACATCTGTACCTCCGTATAAAAGGGATTTAGCTGAAAAAATTGTATCAAATGTAGATAAAACTGTTTTAGGGACAATGACAAACATACAACATAATTCTGCTATTAACGCTCCTAAAAATGTCTTGCCTTTTTTGTAAACCTTTGATATTTTGAATAGAAATGTACATAACTGCATGGTCGATTCTGGCGCATCATGAAATGTAATGCCTTTATCTGTGTGCCAAAAAATTAACGCAGAAGTTCAACCTTATGATCTCAAAATCATTCAACTTGATCGGACAAATGTCAAGGTAATCGGGGAACTTAAGAATGTCTTGGTTAGGTTATCTTCTAATCCTAAGGTTCACCAAATTATTGACATTATTGTTGTTGACATCCATGAAGTATATGGTTTGTTTTTAAGCAGGGACTGGTTTGAACAGCTGCATGGTTATTTTTCCATAGATTGGTCTCATCTGTGGTTGCCGAAAAATGGACATCCCAATAAAATTAGGATAAATCATGAATGTTATCTCAATCATACCGTGACGGATCTGAATGATGCAAATGAACCATTTACTGCATCCACTAATTTGTTCAAAATGCAAGGAATGAACATCTTATTTGGTAACTTCATGACCGAAATTTCACCTTTCATTGATTCTGGGAAACAATCAGAACTTATGACCTATACTCAGTCATCAACTTCACCAAGTGTGTCAAACACTACTGACGAAGCTCAAATCTGGTTGTTGTACTTTGACAGATCCAAATCCAAAGGAGGAGCTGGTGCAGGATGTTTACTCATCGATCCCGTAGGTAATAAGACTTTCATTGCCTGTCGATTAGAGTTAGAGTGCACCAATAACACCACTGAATATGAAGCACTTTTGCAAGGACTCAGGAAATCTTTGGACATGGACGCAATAAATTTAATGGTATTCAGTGATTCAAAAATCATGGTCAGGCAGGTAAGAAACTCCATACATTGCTTGTCACCACATCTGAAAAGATATCAAACTGAGGTATGGATTTTAATGCAAAAAATTTCAACATTTAACATAAATTCCATTCCTAGACTAAGTAACTCGGAGGCTGATTTATTGGCTAATGTCGCTTCTAAATGGTTTCCCACAGAAGGTCTTTCTCCTAATGCATTCTCGATTGAATTGTTGTTCAGGCTATTGATCCTGGATAACATCACCAATTGGAGAGTGTTTGACGATGATCAACAAATAATCAACTTCTTGCATATGGAAGAAACCTTCCAAGGTGTCGTTATCGACGAAGGCACTCACGATGAAAACCTTTGCAACTTCATTGTAATATCATATCCTAGATCTCCAGAATCAACGTCTGATATGGTGAATTCTATCCCCAAATCTATTGTAATACTAGAAAAGTTTTGTGACTTGCATGATAAATTTAGAGGGTCATTTAATTGTGAAATGAATAGTTCTTCCTTGGCTTATGGAACGGTGAATTTAGGGACTAAAGATAATCCTCAAAACATAAATTTGGGAATGGGATGCTCTGAGCAAGAATGATCTACCTTCATAAAATTATTTAAAGAATTCAAAGATTTTTTTGCTTGGACATACAAGGACCTGAAAACATTTGATCCTAATATAATACAACATGTCATTCCCATGAAACGACAAAATCAACCATTCTAGAAGAACTTAATAAAGATGCACCCCAGATTAGAACCCACGGTCAAGAAAGAATTGAATAAACTACTAAATGCAAAGATAATTTTCCCAGTGAGACACACACAATGGGTGTCTAATCTAGTTCCCGTGAGGAAGCAAAGTAGTGAAATTCTACTCTGTGTCGACTTTCTTAACTTGAACCGCGTGTCTGATAAAGACAACTATCCTATTCCTTGGATGGAACAAATCCTTCAGCAGGTATCTGGTTTAGAAAGACTATCTCCGCTAGATAGCTTTTCAGGATATATTCAGGTCCTCATGTCACCCCAAATCAGCTCAAGACCACTTTTCGTACCCCATGGGGGACTTATGCCTATAGGAAGATGCCTTTTGGGCTTTTAAACATCGGGGCCACTTTCCAGAGAGCAATGGACATTTATTTCTGTGGTCTCATAAATAATTCAGTAGTGTTCTATCTTGATGATGTTACCATATTCTAAAAATAAGAAAGATCATTTGTCTCACCTTAGGGTTGTCCTAGAACGATATCGGAAGTACGACATATCTCTCAACCCTAAGAAATCAGTCTTTGTGGTAGAACAAGGAAAACTACTCGGGTTCATAGTATCCAATGACAAAATTATCATCGATCCCGAAAGAACCCAATCCATTGCTAAACTTCCCCCTCCTTCCTCCAAAAAATCCATGCAATCCTTTTTAGGCCAGATTAATTTCGTTAGAAGATTTGTCCCAAGTTTCTTAGAAATGGTAAGACCCTTACAAAATTTAATTAAAAAGGACATTCAGTATTGCTGCAGATCCCAAGAAATTCAAGCTTTTGATTCCATCAAAAAAGCAATAATAGAAGCTCCTTCCTTGATGAGTCCTGATTTCTCTCAGGATTTCACTCTTTACACCTTTGCCTCCAACTGATCTTATGTTGCTATGTTAACACAAAAAAATGTTGAAATAAATGAAATACCCATTGCCTTCACGAGCTCAGCTTTTAAAGGGGATGAACTGAATTACCCAGACATAGATCAACAGGCGTATGTTTTTTTTAAAGAAGTGAAACACTTATGGTCATCTCTATTGAAATCTAGAACTAAAGTCGTCCTTCCTTACCTGATTGTGAGAAACTTGTTAGTACAAAAGAAACTAGGTGAAAAACGGTCAAATTGAATGACGTCATTACAAGAGTATGACCTCAAAATAACTCCCACACAAATTGTTAGAGTTCAAGGCTTATGTAAACTGGTGGTTGATTTAGTTGAAGAACAAGAAAATCAAATTGAGATCTCGACCGAAAATCAACACAATGGAAAACAAATCAACTGTACACATGCTGTTGCTAATTCTTAGTATGATGCTATTAAATTTTATTTGACACATGGATCTTCTCCTTTCCATATTGATCCTAGAAATAGAAGATCACTTAGGTTAAAGTATGCGTCTTTCCAATTTATAAATGATGTATTGTTTCGAAATAATTTCGATGGTGTTCTTATGCATTGTTTAAAAAAAGATGAAGTAGGGAAAGTGTTATTTGACTTCATGCGGGTGAAGCTGGTGGACACTTCAGTGGAGATACCACTATCCACAAAGTATTAAGAGCTGGGTACTATTGTCACACAGTGTTTAAAGATGCCCACACCCTATGTTGCAAATATATAATCTGCCAAAAGGCTATTGGACGGGTGAAAAAGGTAATATTCCCTTTACAGACCATTACTATAGATTCACCTTTTCGATAGTGGGGTCTTGACATCATAGGCCCAATTAATCCTTCTTCGTCACATAATAACTAGTATATTATTACAACAACGGATTATTTTGCCAGATGGTCCAAGGTTGCACCTTTGAAAGTGGTAAACATGAATCAGGTAGTATCTTTCCTTAATTCGAATATCATTACTATATTCAGCATTCTCGAATGTTTAGTCTTCGATAACGCATCTTATTTCTCATCCTTGGATATGAACGTGTTCGCTTTAGAAAAAGGGATCAAATTAAAATATTCTGCCAGCTACTACCCCCAAGGAAATGGTCTAGCAGAATCAACAAACAAAAATTTAATCAAGATCATCAAGAGGACAGTTTCTGAAAATCACAAGAACTGGCACAATGCATTATTTAATGCACCATGGGCTGATAGAGTGACACCGAAAATCATTGTTGGTAATTCTCATTTCTTTCTCATTTAAGGGAGAGAATAAATCCTGCCTCCTCATGTTTTACTCCCATCTTTGCAATTATCGTAGAAAGTTCAAGAAGAGGTTTGTCCTCCTTTGGAAAGTTGAATCAATGCTTTATTAAAGCTGGAGAAAGTAAGAGCGCAAGTGAAGAATAAGTTGGATCAGCATCAATAGATTGTTAAAAAATGGTTTGATTCAAACTCCTCTTCAGATAGGAACTTCTAGGTAGGAGACCTGGTTCTCAAATGGGATAAACCCCATGAGGGAAAAGGGGAACACACCACATTCCAGAATCTGTGGCTGGGACTGTTCGTAATCTATGAAAAACTAGGTCCTAGATCTTTTTGTCTACATGATTTGGAGGGACGGCCAGACACTTTTCCAGTAAATGGCCAAGCTCTCAAGAGGTATTTTTCCTAATAATCCCAGATTCACCTTTGTACATATTTTTCTTGTTTTAATTTTTAATTTAATTTAATTTTTTTGGTTCTTTTCATTTTTCTTGTTTTTACTGCTTTCTGAATAAATTTATGTATGTGCCACCATTTAGTTCATGAAAGGAAACCAGAATGCCTCATCATAAAGCAACAGTCAATGTCATTTCAAAGTATCAGTGCTATAAATCATTGAAACTCAGACTAGCAAAAGAAACTTCCTGTTCGGAATAATCTTCTTGGTTTCACTTTTTAATCATGAGAAGACACCACCATCATTAAAGCTCTTTACGTTGTCCCTGTTTTTAAAAGAAAACAAATGAAGTATGCCTTCCCGTCTTCTAAAAGTTAGTCTTATTAGAAAACTATATCAAATCATGATGAAGGACATCAAGCAAAAAAAAATTTAAGTTGGAAAATACCAAACGTTTCAGAATCTGAAATTTTCAGCATCACCCCTCTCTTCTGAAGATCATAAAATTCATATCAAATTGAAAATAACTTCTGGAGAGCTGTGGGAAGTGTCTATAAACCTGCCAATATACTGAAAAGGTCTATAGGCAGCGGGTAAATGCATGCATGATGCCAAGAAAACTTCATCGGGGTACTGAACAGATTCGTTGGCAGTGAAGCAATGTTGGGTTCAAGAAAATTATCAGGTGTAAATTTTGATACGACTCATGAAATGTCCTTCATCTTGAATTGATAATTCTTGGAAAGGATAGAGGCACCAGAGTGGGTTAATTGAGATCCCTGTCGAGGCTATGGATGCCTACTGGCAGCAGAGGCCCTGTTAAAAGTATCAGAGTCATTGACTTAAATATCGCCTCTCTTGTAATTAAAACTTTTCACCAGATTGCATTTGGATAGAAAGACATTTGACACTAGACTGTTTTATTTTTTCGAGTTTGATTGGGATACTTGACTTACTAATGACTGGTCTTTAATTTTCAAACATTATAATATTTCCTAACATGAATTCTCTGGTGATGCAGAGATAACTGCTTCGCCCAGTAAGTCTCCATTGTTGTCAGCCCTACACAATTTTTCTATTTGAACGACAAACGACACTTTCTGTAGCTGCCTTCACCTCATCTTGAAAATATTATTATTTGGAAATGATTACTGGATTACAAAAGATGTTCATTATTTCTTTAAAATTTGCGTCTTCGTTTTCGTTTCATGTTTGATTCATGATTGAAAGCATGAATTAAACATGAAAAATTAGTTTCATATTATATTTCTATTCAAGGCATTCTTTTAAAGGGTCATTGTGCTTATATCCACTATGTATATAATTCTTGAATGACTCACCTTTGGAGTGTTTTGAATGTTGATGTGATTTCTATACACCTCTTTAATTTGCATTTCAATTATAAACATGTTTGTGTATTTAAAACCCTTTTCAAATCAACTATAGTCGCACTAGTCATAATTCACAAGTATTGTACCATGTACGTAGTCCTTTTTGCTAGCAGAGTGAATTGATAAGCTTTTCATTACAAGTCGAGGGTTTTTTTCATGCCCTATATGTGAGGTTTTCATTAGCAGGAGCACTCAAACTTCATGACCAAAACCTTGATGTTTATACCATGATTGCGTA
Source organism: Picea mariana (assembly GCA_032191745.1). NCBI lineage: Eukaryota > Viridiplantae > Streptophyta > Pinopsida > Pinales > Pinaceae > Picea > Picea mariana. The sequence continues at coordinate 16,388 of JASDQU011312987.1, forward strand.
GGGGTTTTGCTTGGTTTCTTTCCATTTTATTCGCTCAGATTTGTTTCTCCTACTTCTTCCATTGAAACCTAGAGCTATCTTGAGTCGCCCCTGTTTTAGTCCATTCATAGTTTTAATGGATCTTGTTGTCTGAATAGAGGCAGATATCTCTCAAGCGTTGTTGTCTCATGATGATGCAGTTGAGGATTTGAAAGTCTAGGGTTGGGATACTTTAATCAAGAGGTTCGAAGGGTATAACCTGCATGTGGCCAAGAATTCTCACAAAACTTTGATGGGTATAGGGAAAAAGCTGGATCTATTCAGTTGGAGGTGACTGAGGAGTTCATGAGAGAAGCCACAGGGAGTCCATAAACTGGTCAAAAGTGGTTCAAGAACTCAAAAGACGAAGAAGTGCCCTGGAGCCTCTTCATGTCCTCCAGAAAGATCGATTTCTGTGAAAAAGGTATCCTTGTTTCTTTGCTTAAAGTTAGATGGCATAGTCTTCTGTCAATCCTTAAACAGTTTGTGACCTGTGAGGGTCATTATGGTCTAGTGTTTCTCTATCATCTATGGTTTCTTATGCACTTCATAGGTTTTCATTTGAATGTGCCTTTCTATTTGCTCAAAAGCCTATACAAGATGTCTAAGAGGTATAAAAATAGAGCCTCGACTCTAGTTTGTTTCACCATGGCTTAATCAAGATTCTGGTAACACAACATTTGAAAACCATAGGCGACTGTTGGGATGTATTTTTAGTGAGAAATGGTTTTCTTTCTATCGTTGGCCATAATTCAGATGAATTTTTGGTAAAAAAACACTTTGATAGTCTAAATAATAAGCCAACCATAAAACCCCTGAACGAAGTAATGCCCAGTCAATTCCCATATGAGAAACATGTTGTAGAGTGTGAGTGGAGTGAAACACCTGTGCATAATTTGGATAATAACCATAATGCCAATATGAAACCCTGTGTCGATAAGTCTCACAAGTAGTCAAAACAGAAGCACGCAGCATTAGGGTTCCGAAATAAAAGAGCTAGTCAGCTCATTTTGAGAATTTTAAGGAATCAATCTAAGCCTCATTTGAGCTCGATCAACCTGATCGAGGTCAATGAGGTCTTATATCTTGAAATTGAAAATTTTCTCGCAGAAGAAGATCCTGATTGTCATAAATCAGATCCTAATCAACCATACGAATTTGTTAATAATCTTCCACCATATCTCAAGGATAAAGGTGAGTTCACTGGTATTAGGCTTGGTCCATGGAATGTAATAGGTAGTATTGATGCATCCAGTCTTGACTATATGATCCATCAACAGATCATCTCTCCTACACATTATGAAGTCTACTTGTGTTGGATTGAACGATACTGTATTGATATTCCTGTTCTCCAAGCTCAAATTAAAACGATCACAAATCACAATGAATTACTCATAAAGAAAAATTGTGACCTCAGAACAAACGAACAGAGACAAGCTAAACGTCTTAAGAAGACAGGCAACATTGTGATAAAGAGTGTAGACAATGTGAATGCCATAGTCAATTCTGGACTATCTTGATCCATGTTTAGTCATTGGTTTAAATGGTAAAATAGTTTTTCCCCCCTTATTACAGTCATGTTATTTTTGAATAAAATCGATTAAACTTAGATTTCTTCTACCAATATAAGACTAGCTACAACATCTCTCAATTATGTAGCCAAGTCATTTTTATAAAACAAATTAGTTATTCATTGTTAATCAATTATCTAACTTGTTCCTATTTCGTTTTCAGGACATGATATATCTTGATGCTGATTTTATGAGGTGGAACATGTTCGATTTAGATGATTAGTATCTCTTTTTTGTTTATTTTGTAAATAAGAAAAAACTTTTATTAAATTTTGAAGACACAATTTGATTATGAGTGGATGTAGGCCCTCCACTTTTGTAATATTTTGATCTCATGGGATCTGATCCTATCCTAGGAGATAGGAAGATGAGATTTCAAAAAGACTCTTTAAATACTTTGTATTTTGTAAATGAGAGGCATCTTGGCTTGGAACCAATGATGGACGAATGACTTTCAAGACTTAATGAAACAACGTACAACATGTTGGCTTTAGTCCTTTGTTAATGGTGTTTCAACAATTCTTTGGTTTTATTTAATATTGATATATTAATATATCGTGTAGCTTTAGACTCA
>JASDQU011312989.1:11606-22668 GCA_032191745.1 Picea mariana
GTTTTGTTTTCAGTAAGTGAATATTTAAAGTTTTTTATACATGTTTCCATAGTAATTAAAGTGTTACGGAAATTATTATTGGTATAATGGGAAATGAGAATTTGTGAATGATGAGAATTCATTGAATGGGTAGATGAGATAAATTTTCAAACGCTCTATAAATTAGTGCATCGAATAACTTATATTAACTTGTTGTCCCTTTGCATAGATGTAATTTTCGTTAAGTTACCTTATTGTTGAATTTAGTCCTGAGTCTAGGTTAGAGTGGGTTATGGGAGTAGATACCTTCATATTCCTCTGAACAGTCGCCAACCTTGAGACCTTAGATGGTCAAAATCAATCGGATGAATCCTGTACTTGAGAATTTATTATGTGTCTTGAAGGTCCTAACTGTGCAGGATAGGTTGGGCAGGCATTTATCTATTGTTATCTTGATGTGATATGGTTAATGTTGAATAATAGTGTTCATGTTGTATTCAGATTTTTGTTTAGTGATGTAATGAGATTTGAATGCGTAAATTATTGTTGTATGTTATTGTCTCATATTACCTGTCCTAACTGATGTTTAAAAAAAAAAAAAATACCACTACTATACTCACTTATTTTAATGTCGTAACGGAGGGGTCGTTACAATAAGGATTTCCCAGAGAAAATATTTGTGTTATTTTGTGGATGGTGTGTGATTGTATTTTAATTTGATCTATTTTCCACATTTTATCTATTTCACACATAAGAAGAAAATCAATAACTAAATATTCTGGAATCTAAAGGTATTTAGCATTCATAGTATAGATTTCAATTTTATTTGTCAGATTTGTTGTGATGAACTATTCTAGTGGAATATCCACGATAGTTTACAAATCACATACCCATACTAGAGCATACTTCGTTGAGGATTATTAGATTCTTATTGATCTCATAGGGATTCCTTTCCATTAGAAAAATATCGTCATCATAAAAAATAATTATTATGACTATACAAGTGAGAGTTAGGCCAATACAACCAACTTTTTCCAACCAATGTTCTAACTTATCAATGTATATGCCAAAGATGGTAGGGGACAGGGGACAACCTTGCTTGACCCCTATATTATAGTTAATTTCTTATGACCAACCCTCAGTGTTCCTAAACTTGGAAATAACACTCTCATATAGCCTTACTACAATAGATCTTAGCTTTGAAGGAAATTTTAGCTCTTCTAACCTATTCCAAAGGTTAGTCCTAGGCATTGTGTCAAACGATTTTATAAAATCAACAAAACAACAAAGGATATTGGTTTTATTATTTCAACACTCTTTTGCAATGATCCTAAGTGTAAGAAGATAGTCCAAAATTGAATGATATCCTCTAAATCGGACTTGTCCTTTTTCTCGTTTTCCATGGCTTTCAAGCCATATGATAATATTCTTTTCCAAAATAATTCCATATAGCTTGGCTAAGACGATGCTAATCATAAAGGTCCTATAATTTGAGGTACTACTTTTATTCCAACTTTTAAACATAGGAACAATGAGGATTTGAATCCAAGGTTTATGGAAGCCCTGCCTAACTACTAAATTGAAGAGCTTATGTATGTGAGGGATGGAGATAGGCCCTCCAATTTTTAAGATTTCAACTTGGTAGCCTTCAATGTTCTTAACTTTCCCTTTTGGAGTCACTTAGCCTAAAACTTTATGTCTTCTATAGAAATACTTCATTTCCTATAGAAACATTATGAATATTGTCCACAACAATATGGTTTTCATAAATATTTTTGAGGTGGGCGTTCCATTCCTTCAGGGGAATCATATTATTTTCTTTAGTTTAACAATTCAAAATTTGCCTCCAAAATCGCTTAGTATCTAGCTTTGATAGGTGCAAAAATTTTCCTGCTTTCTATTTATGTAGTGTTTTTTTTTTTTCTTTTAATTAGGGCTTTGTATCTTTTGATCTTATCATATTTTAAGGACTCATTGGAGGGATCCCTAATGCATTTTCTAGCAATTTTTCACTCATTTTCATACCAAGGGTTGGCCATCCTATTTTTATTTTTAGATAACACATCGATAGAGAATTTGTTAATGGAAGTAGAGAGGGCTGTTGTAAAAATATGATAGATGTATTCAATATTGTTCTTATATGATATGATCTTTAATTCACTATTTAAGTGCTTTAAAAAAATAACCTTTATTTTTTTCAAAAAGCAAGTGCCTTTTGTTATAATAGTTTTCTTCAATGGGGCTTTTGTGCATGAAAAAGTTCAAATTTAAGGATAAAGGCCTATGAATAGAGTCAGGATCATGGTAATTTAAAAGGTCAAAATTTACGATTTTGTTGTATATGAGGATATTTGATATCACATACTCCAAGACACTACTACCCAACCCATGGATATAAGTCATCTGGATAGAATTTGACCACTTGATTAGACCATTGCAAATTATTAGGTCTTGAGAGCTACAAAGCTTGATTAACTTGGTACCAAATGCATTCTCAGTCTAGTCTTAAGAGTTTATTTTGTATCTATATGAAAGCCTAGAAAATCAGAAACATAGAGAAAACTAACATTTTGTGGGTAAGATAATCAAGATCTCGTTGATGTCTGTAGTATTATACAGGTACACGCACATAAGTTTTGTGTATAAGATGTGAAAGCCATCCTTAATACCTCTCAATACTTAGGAGATTCACTTTAGTAAAGTGGTTCTTAAAGTGAATGCATTTTTTGTAATTAATGGGTTTTAATTTAAGTCAAATGCCCAAGTATTCGACATTAGTGAGTTAAATTAAATCCGAGCCATTAGATCATAAAATGAAGGTGAGATCTAATCTCATTCATTGATCACTTTGGAGATATCGGGTTTTGGATTTAGGGTAAACTCAAGATTATAAAAGAAAACCTAAGTGAGAGGAGGAGACACACACATAGTGAGATAAGAGATCTCATTGATTAGGTGGAAGAATTTAATCCAACTGTGGAGGGATAGGGTCTAAGGAAAGGAGAAAAGGGGCAAGAAAGGAGTAGCAACTAGGTGTGATAGGGTAGGATATTTTGCTAATTTGTATTTTTCTCATGTGGACCGTTATCCCAGGATAGGAGCCCATATTTTATAATAATAAAATCATCTCAGTACTAGTTTTCCCAAGGATTTTCACCTAGAAAATTACATGTGAAAATGTGTATGGTTTCCTATTGTTCTTATGCTGATTTATTAATTTAGATCGTTAAAACTATGTTGTTCTTTTATTCAGTAAAATCTATTTGATAAGTTTATTGAAGCAAGGGTTTACTAGGTAATAAATTACTAGGTGTTGGGTTAAAAAATTTAACATGGTATTAGAGCATGATCTCTAAAGGAGGAAATTGTTGCACAAAGATCATGATTGGCAACGTATAAACCTTTTTGTTTTTGTTTTTGTAGGCTATAGGAAAATTTTCAAAAAATACAAAAAAAGGTGTTGTCGTACGAGTCATACAACCATTGTAAAATATACGTACGACAAGGAATGTGGAAGGCAGGTCCGCATGGGTGAGTTGCATTGGATAAAGAATTTTTTGAGTGAGTGATAGATTTATCCACTGAGAGAGGACACAAACTATGTAGAGGAAGGGTTGGTTGCATCCATGGGAAGTTGGTGGAGAGATGAGTGCTAAGAAATGTTCATAGGTGACGGTGAAATAAACTGAGGGTGGAGGGAGTTGGTGGCTCAAGCACTAGACATCCTATGGGGTAGCCGCCGCAACACCCATGAGATACATGAGTTGGGGAAATCACCACAATAGCCGAGTGCACAACCGGAGATGCAAGAATGGTTTTAGTTGCCACATAATAGTTGCAACATCCTATAGGTCGCCGACAATGCCACAGGTCAATAGAATATAGCCATAGAGGGCCTAGGAAACCTCGGGTAGGCCCAACAAAGTTGTTGAGCAACCTAGAAGGGATCAGGAAACCTAGAGAAGCCATCAAGAAGCCTCTAAGGGTTTGGGTATCCTAGAGAAGTATCTAGGTAGTGAGAAAAAATCTTGGGCAGCCCCAGATAGACCCCAAGTAGTGGTCAGGTAGACCGTGGAAATATTAGGCAGTGGGAAATGGGTCAGTGAAGTAGGTTTGGGAAGCAAGTAGTGGGAATGAGGTTTGGGTAGAATTTTTTTTTATGTTAGGGAATGACAGAATTTTGGGCAAGGGTTGGGGAAACCAACATGGAGATATCAAATAGAACTTTCACTTTGAGATCTATTTGTTCCAAAGGAGAAAAGAATACAATAGATATAAGTATCAAATATGAGCTCAAGGAGTTGGATGTATTTCTTTTCTTAGTGGAAAAATGAGTTGTTCACCATTTGGTTAGAGACAAACTCAGATCCACAAGTGGATCTTGACACCCATGTCAAGTGTGGTGTAGAGAGATTTGGGATATTTAGGTTCCAGTTGGATTCAAGAGGTTCTCTAGAGGTGGCATATGTGTTGTATGTCCTAGATCTGAGGAGGGATTTTCTCTCAATATCAACTCTGGAGGAAAAGGGTTATGTTGTCTTTTTTCAGAATGGACAAGTGTTCCTGCATTTAGAGGGAGTTAGACTTAACATAACAGTCAACATTGGTGTTATAAAGGTGATGTATACAGGTTGCGGGGAAATAATGCAGGTGTATCCAAGGGAATCTTGGATCATGGATCAACATCAGTGGTAGAGGACGAGGAGCAGGAAGCTCCGAAGGGTGAGGAAATTTCACATACTTCTAGTGTGAGAATTCAAACTTTAGATGGGAAGAAGGACTTAGCCTCTTCCATTTCTATCAGGAGACCTAGTTAGTATGAGGTGACATTGATCAATGCTGAGGAGAAAGATGAGGATCCTATGAGTACATTGAGGGAGAACAGACCTTTGAAGAAGTTTCCAAACTTCATGACACTAATATGTAGTGTCATCGATTCTATGAATTACAGTGTTAAGAGAGAAGTTGAACAATAGGGTTGCAGGGATGCCAATGTGCAGGATGATGTGTGCGAAAATACTCCAGAGTTAGAGGAAGAACTAGTTCCAGGTGGCTCTTTGAGAAGCACCTTCCTCACTAAGAGGGAGTGTTGATGTTTTTAGCATCTGACAGGTACTTCTACATCAGTTTTGTGTCCAACTTGTGGAATTCGTCCTTAATTCCTTAGGAAATAGGAGATTCATTTTAGTAAAGTTAGTATTAAAGTGAATTCTTTTTTGGTAAATAGTTGAATTTAATTTAATTCAAATTCCTAAGTATTTGGCATTAGTGAGTTAAATTAAATCCTATCCATTAGATCATAAAGTGAAGGTGAGATCTAATCTCAGCCATTGATCACTTTGGAGATCTAGGGTTTTGGATTTATGGTAAACTAAAGATTATAAAATGCATCGTAAGTGAGAGGAGGAGACACACACAGAGTGAGATAGGAGATCTCATTGATTGGGTGAAGAAGGAATTTCATCCAAGTGTCCAAGGGTAGGCTTCGAGGAAAGGAGCAAAGGGGAAGCAAAGGAGTAGCAACTAGGTGTGATAGGATATGTTGTTTTGTTGATTTGTATTTTACTCAGGTGGGCTATTATCTTAGGACAAGAGCCCATATTTTACAATAATAAAATCTTATCAATACTTGTTTTCCCTTTGGGTTTTTTACCCAGAAAATTACGTCTCCAAATGTGTATAGTTTCCTATTGTGCTTTCATTGATTTATTAATTTAGATCGTAAAAAATAATCTGTGCTTTTATTCAATAAAATCTACTTAATATGTTTATTGAAGACATGGTTTTATATGTAATAAATTATTGGGTGATCAGTTCATAAATTTAATAGATATAACCCCGTTGTTGTTGATATTTGGAATGTTTTTGCCAAAATTTATTCTTTTTTTTCAAAATTTCATTTTTTTTGTATGATCACATATAAATGAAGGCTTTTTGGGGTAATCATGCACTTTAAGGTGGAGCTCCAACAATAAAAACAACCACATCCTCCTTTATAACTATAATGTGTTTTGCACTAGTTCACTTGGTTGAAAGTTGTTTTATTTATGTAGAGGTCTTGAGTAAAGTGCATTTCACTTAACTTGTAAAAGTGAATCACTATAAAATAACTTGAATATTTTCTTTTAAAGTTATTTTTTTCATGGAACTTTCATTTATAAAGTAACTTCATTGTAAAAGTGATTTTCACTTATTCTATAAAAGGGGGTCACTTCATATGTAGCCTATTTGTAAAAGTTAGCTTATACGAAAAGTTAGAGAAGGAGAGGAATCACCACATAGACCAACTTCTACTTTCCATGTGGCTCATTAGTTATTTTTTATGCCTTTTTTTTTAAATGACATAACTTTCACATTCAAAGTCTACTTTTAGTGCCATTTTTTTTAAACAACATATTTTTTTAGAGCTTTCCATCTAGACCATCAGTTACATCTCTTGAATCCATATTATCTACATATTTTAATATGGCTTCTCCAAGTGATATTTTGCTTACCAATACCAACTACTTCTCATGGAAATATCATATGGAGTATGTATTAAGAAGTAAAGAGTTGTACCAGATTTCCCTGGGAAAAGAACAAGCCCCCACTAATGTTGAAAATAAATCCAAATGTGATAGTAAGAATGACTACGAACATGGACTAATTGGAATGTCCACGTCTCTTGATTTAAGGTTTCACCTTCAAGGAATCAATGTCCCAGACAAAGATTGGGAAAATCTTGAAGTTGTGTTTGGTAAACATAATGTTATTTGAGCCCACCAGATTGAAAATCGTTTAATGACATTAAGTCCCAATGATTTTCTGCATTGAAGATTATTTATCTAAGTTCAAAACACTTAGAAATTTATGCCAAGGTTGTAAAATAGATCTAATGGATGACCGATGCATATATGTTATTCTTTCTAAGCTTGGTATTGAATATTTAGTCTTTGTATCTACCTTTTATCCCACCAGAGAAGATCTAGGGAACGCTTACTAAACTACCACTCTTGAGTCTTTTTGGGATTCTTTGATTAGACAAAAATATAATCTTTTGCAACTTGGAGATACACTATAGGAACATCTAACAAAGCCTTAGTGACCTAGTAGAAAGATAAATCTAAGCATCCCAGGAAGCAACATGATTTCCACAACAATAAGCAAAACAAGGGTCCCAAACCCTCTAATCCAACTTCTACTCCTAATGGTCATAAAGGAGAAAAATAAAAAAGTAATAATATTGACTAGAATTTCAAATTTTGTTGTTGAGATGGTCATGTGGAGTTTAAATGTTTTGAAAAGATGGTGTTAGAACCAATTCTTGCAGGCGGGGTGCTTTTCCCCGATTTCAGACCCTTGATGTATAATGTAAAGAAATGGGGTTTGAAAACCCATCAAATNTTTTGTACGCTGCTTATTTCGCTCATGGTTGTGACCTTGGACTAGAACGTATTTGATGGGTTCTAGTCCAAGGTCACAACCATGAGCGAAATAAGCAGCGTACAAAAAATCCATTTCGGGTTGAAAATGCAAGCAGACGAGTTGCTCCAGTATTCAACGACAAGTATCAATCGATGAAGCAAATCGACGGTTGGCGGGTAATTGCATTCAACAGAGTTGCACCAAGTTTAGCGCTTACACCACCGAAATGATTAGGGTTGTCCGATCCAGTGGGGACAGGTGGCAGCTAGTTAGCGTTCCGGGGATTGTAAGTTGGAAAGACAGGGTTATCCCTTGGGTTTCAAAACCCCGAAACACGAAATGTGATAGCCCCAGGAGCCTGGCCCGCAGTCATGGCCTAAGGTTCGGTGCAAAGGACGGGGCCTAAATAAGAGGACAGGGGAGATTTCGGGATATTTCAGGTGAAAGCGCCAATGTGATCTAAACCATCCGATCCAGGGATGCGTGGCGCAAGATCTAGTCACGTCGGCATGCCAACATTCGAGAGTTCGAAGGGTAAAGGTTTCTCATCATTTCACATCTCGAAACCCCGAACCCTAAAATGCCGAAAGCGTCCAGAGTCGGGCCCACGGTCATGGCACTTGGTCATAAGAGGAGCGAACCTACGAAAAAGGTGTTGGCGTGCACCATGTGATGGCCCCAAACCTTTGACATCATCTCAGCCGTTCGATCCAGGGACGCATGGCACAAGATCTAGTCATGTCGGCATTCGAGAGTTCAACGGATGAAGGGTTTCTCGTCATCTCACATCTCGAAACCCTGAAGCTCGAAATACCGAAATCACCCAGGGCCAGGCCCACAGTTTTGGCGCCTAGTCACAAAGGGACATACCTGGGGAAGGGTGCGCTAGCGTCTATCATATGGCAAGGCGGGTCTCAAAGCGTCGAAAGCATCTCATCCATCTATCCCACAGGGACACATGGTGTGCGATTAGGCTCTTCACCTTTTCTCCCATCGTGACTTTGAAGCACAAGGAGCAACTCCTTCATAGCTGCGAGACGCGAAGTGCCGAAAGTGCTCAGGAGTTGGGCCCACGGTATCACAGAGCAATCTCAACCATCCATTAGAGAGGGACATGTGGTGTGCGATTAGGCTCTATTGCCTCTTCATGCATCGCGACTTTAAAGAACGAGGACCAACCTCCTCCCAGCCAAGAGACGCGAAGTGTCGAAGGCGTCCAGGACCTGGGCCCACAGTCTCGCCGAAATGAGCCAGGTCCTCTGATCAAGGAGGGGTACGTGGCACGCGATTAGGCTATGTTGCCACCTCAACTTTCGTAACTTTAAAGCACAAGGAGTAGCCTCCTCCCATCCATGAAACACGAAATGCCAAAAGCACCTTTAAAGATAGGCACAGGGTCATAGCCCGTGGTCACTTGGGGGTGATAGAAAGAATTGCGCAAAGGGACAAAGCGCCAGGTTTAGCTACAGAAGGGATCACCACGTTCTCTAGAGACTATTTCAGCTCGACCTCGATCTTGGTCCTCGCTAAAAATAAATGACGGTGGATGGAGGTCGTCGAAACCTCGGCTCACTCATTAAATGAAAAGCATGGAGGTTCTGGCAGACAGTCTACCCGAGATGGTCCTGTACATTGTTTTTCTCCAAAGAAGTCATGCCGAGTTCTCGTCTGACCAGAGGAGTCTGCACACGTTATTTTATCCTTTAATGTTTCAACTACCTCCCCTGCAAAGGCCATACAAAGTTAAGGTGACACATGACAAAGGAGTTCAGGCCAGATTTGACTGAGGAGATGCCACACCTTGAAAGTCCTGAGACACCTTTGCTGGGCGAGAGTGGAGGAGTATACGTAGGCATTTTTTCCATTTTTGTAGGGGTCGATGGTTGAGCTAGGCTCCCGATTGTAAAGTTTTGATGAAGCATTGGTCGCTCTGGTTATGTATTGGCATTTGAGACTTTTTGCCTTTATGGATGTCAACCTCTTTCCATTTCTTTTTTTACACTGTGTTAGAACAACTCGGAATTGGAGGATCCAATCGAGTTGCGCTGTTATAGGATGATGTAGGTTGGATCACTATAATAGTTTTAATTCTTCTAATAAGTTCTTGTGTTTTCTCAATGCTGAAATGGCTCGGAATTGGAGGATCCAGTCGAGTCACCTCTCAGTTCCTTGAAACTCTGGACCAAGAGGATCTTGTTTTCTGAGTTTTTCCTCCTCAAGCTGCCGAAGGTTTGATGCCCGAGGTAGTCTTGCTCACTCTTCTCACCAAGTCTTCCATCTACCCATCTTATACTCAGCTTACTGACAAAAGTTGGATCAAGACCTCCCTTGTTTTCTACATACCAGGCCCGGTTTCCTGAGTTAAAGCGATACTTTCCTGGGTCTCTGTCCATTCGACCCCCCCCCATTTAATTATTCATGACATAAAACTGATGGGTGTCGGGCTCTGCTCCTGCTGTAATCCAAGAGTGACTTCTGACGCTAACATTTCTGGCGCCGTTGTCGGGGATGAAGTTGAATATTTTCCCCGGGATTGAATGACAACGATCAACTGATTCTGAAGGTGCATCAAATATCAGAACTATTGAGATTGCTATTGTGCACCTGGCGACTCCACTGTGGTGACTTCAAGGTTTCCACAACACTGTTTCAGTTGTGGCTACTTTGGCACACCTGAAAGCTGACCCAGAGGAGCTTTCTCGAGAAAGTTTCAGCAGCTTCTTTCTCAGCTTGAGAAGTTCCCTTGGGTAATGACAATGTTAAGATCTAGCCTTTGATGGTGAACAAAGACCAAACACATTCGAAGATGCCCATTTTTCACCTGGCGACTCCATGATTCGAGGATCAATTGGCGACTCTACTGGTTTGATATGGAGAAAATTCTAGTTAGCAGGTTTGCTCCTTTTAATTTTTCTTCTATTCCTGGTTTTTCTAATGATGTCCCTTCTCCGGATGAATGGAGCGATTATTTGCCTAGATTTAGAGAGTGTGAAGAGGACAACCCTGCTCAGCATCTATGGGAGTTTCATGAACTCATGCATCAGTGGGAGATACATCATGAGGATGTATTATTGAATATGTTCATGTTCTTGTTAGCAGGGGATGCACATAAATGGTATCATTCTTTACCCCCTGCTAGCATTTCTTCACTCTCAAAATTTCATGCAACTTTCACCTCCTATTGTCAGGAATTTTATCCCTCTGCATTAGTTTGTCATAAGTGTGGTGAGGGATACCACAACTCTATACCAGATGAAGTTGTTTCAGACATAGGCTGTGAGGATGATCCTGATGACCTGGATCAAAACTCAACTCTTTCTCCTCCCCATTCGTCTGCATCAGAGGCAGGTTATGAAAGTGATGAAGATCCCAGGGAAAAATAAAGCGCCCTGAGCGAGCTGATGGAGCAGATGAAATATCTCTCTGCTCAACTGGAAAGGTTAAAATTTGAACGATGTGTAGAGGATCCTCCAGCCTTGGAAGAAGATGCTCTGAGTGAACTTATGGAGCAGGAGATATCCCCCACTGCCCAACATGCAAAATTGGAATATGAAAGAAACAAAGAGGATTTTACAGTCTTCAAGGCAAATGCTCTGAGCAACTCTTTTGAAGAGATTGTTGAATATTTCTTAGATGCATTAGCGTCTGCCCCCGATGAGCCTGCTGTCTCATATTTAAG
>JASDQU011312990.1:0-13681 GCA_032191745.1 Picea mariana
TAGGTTTATCTAAACAGGGCTTCAGGAAATCTAGGCCGATCTGTACATAGGTGATGTCTGATGCGCTACCACTCGAAGGGGTACCAACAGGGGTTACAAGGGTGGCCAACAGATGTGCGCTTAAGAACCACTTGTATTTCCTACGTGTATGAATCCCTCAACCGCGGGTTTATGCGCGTAACGAAAGATCTCTGTGGCTTAAAGACGCCAGAATACGTCTCTACCCTGAAAAAAAATACCCACAATTTCTGCCAAGGAAAGTGCTCTGATACCACTTGCAAGATACCAGATATATAAAATATGCAGAACATAAATGAAATGCTAGAAATGACAGAATGACAGTAAAATATCCAGCATAATCTTCACAATACACAAAAATGATATACGAAATAGCAACAGAAATAACACTTTGATTCAGATAGCAATGTTCACAGGCCTCTTCGAGGGGGCAACCTCCAGTCGAGCAACGCTCTATTACAATAATCTCCAAGCTAGGGTTCTCATACCCTCGCCTCTTATTTATACTAAATATGTCTATTAAGAGAAGCATCTAGAGGAAGATCCTTCTAGAAGTGGTAGCTTCTATTAGGTCTTCTTACATCTGCCTTATTCTATTTTATTGAAAGGCCTTATTAATATTGACCTTTATTACATCCGAATACATTGATCTACCTATGTGCGGGTTAGGACCTTAACAGACAAGGTATGGACACTATGAATTTGTGGTGGTGCCTTTTAGATTGACAAATGCACTGACTACATTCATGTGTCTCATGAATGGAGTGTTCGGATATTTCTTGGATAAGTTTGTAATTGTATTCTTGGATGATATTATCATATATTCCAAGACAGAGGAGGAACATGAGAAACATTTGAGGATGGTGCTACAAGTGTTGAGAGAACATCAATTGTATGCCAAATTGAGTAAGTGCACTTTTTATCAAAAACAAATCCATTATTTGGGTCACATTTTTTCAGAACAGGGCATAGCTGTGGATCCAGAAAAGATTGAAGCAATCAAGAGTTGGCCAACGCCAACAAATATTTCAGAGGTTAGATCATTTATGGGTCTAGCTGGTAACTATAAGAGATTCATTGGTGGATTCTCCAAAATTGCACACCCAATAACATCTTTTCAAAAGAAAGGAGTAAAGTTTGAGTGGACTGCTAAATGTGAAGAAAATTTTCAGTGCTTAAAGGATTGATTAACCAGTGCACCTATTTTGAAAGTTGTATATCTAGATGAGGATTTTATTGTGTGCACAAATGCATGCAAGGAAGGGCTCGGTGGAGTCCTTATGCAAAATGGACATGTAATTTGTTATGAGATCAGAAAGTTGAAGGATCATGAAATAAATATGCCATACATGACTTAGAGTTGGAAACCATAGTACATGCCTTAATGATGTGGAGGCATTACCTTATGGGAATAAAATTTGAATTGAGAACAATTCATAGTGGTATGAAATATTTGTTTGAACAACCAACATTAAATGCTAGACAAACTAGATAGCTGAAGTTTATGAGTGAATATGACTTTAATATCAAGCACATAATGGGAAAATAGAACAAGGTGGTTGATGCACTCAACAGAAGGGTGCATAAAATGCATGTTGCAGCCGTTAGTATGTACATTACATATTTAAAACATATAATCCTAGAGGATGTGTTTACAACAAAATGACACACAACATAAATACAAGGATCACAAGCTAGAAGATGATGGAATCCTCTTATTTCAAAATAGAGTTTATGTTCCCAATTCTCAATAATTGAGAAATTTAGTTCTAAGGGAGATGCATAATGTGCTATATGCAGGACATCCATGATATCATAAAACTATTACAACTATAGGAGGTCAATATTTTTAGCCTAGTATGAAGAAATATGTCATTGATTATTTGGCTAGATGCATGGAATGTTAGAAGGTAAAGGCTGAGCATAAACATCCAACATGTTTGCTGCAACCATTTCCCATTCTTGAATGGAAATGGGAAGTCGTTACTATCAATTTTATTACTAAATTGCCTAGGACAACCAGGAAACATGATTCCATCATGGTAGTGGTGGAGAAACTCACAAAGGTTGCAAATTTCATTTTAGTAAAAGTAACTCATAAGGAAACTAATATTGCAGAAATTTACATGAGAGAAATCACTAGGCTACATGGTGTGCCTAAGGCAATAGTGTCGGATCGAGATCTCAAATTCACTTCTAATTTTTGGAGGGGATTGTTTAAAGGATTTGGGACAAATTTAAATTTCAATACAACATATCAACTAGAKTCAAATGGGMAAACAAAAAGAATTAATAAAATAATTGAAGATATGTTGAGAATGTATGTAATGGAMACACCTTCTAAGTGGGAGGACTATATCCATTTAGTTGAGTTTTCATACAACAATGAGTATCAAGAATCATTGAAGATTATCCCATTTGAAGCATTGTATGGCARAAAATGCAACACACTAGTAAGTTGGGACAACCCCGAAGACAAAGCTGTGATTAGGCCAGAGTTGTTAAAGGAAATGGAAGAACAAATGGTAAAAACCAGACAAAATTTAAAAATTGCACAAGATCGAAAAAAGAGCTATGTTGATAGAAAAAGGACAAATAGAGAATTCAAAGTGGGAGAGCACATGTTTTTAAAAGGTAAATCCAAGAGAAGCTCGCTGAAATTGGGAAGCTTCCCAAAGTTGGTAGTGAGATATTGTGGGCCTTTTGAGGTGATAGAAATGATAGGACCAATTGCATACATGCTAGCATTATCTGCATCCATGGGAATTCATAACATGTTCCACGTGTCTTTATTAAAAAAACATGTACTTGATCCTAATCATGTGATTGATTGGAATGTGATCCAAGTGGAACATGAAGGGGATTTCTAGGTGGAACTAGTGAACATCATGGACTGGAAAATCAAAGTGCTTAGGAACAAAACCATAGGTTTGGTAAAGGTTTAATGGAACTGTTACAGTCCTAAAGATGCTATATGGGAGCACAAGGAAGCTATGCGGGAAGCATACCCTTAAATTTTTGAAAATTTTGAAGAAAATTGAATGAACATTTGTACATAAGTGAATGAAGACTCCATTTGGTAGCTAAAGTTCCTGGAGCCACAATTCCGAGATTTCTTGTCCAAACAATGTATGGGTTGAGGGGAAAGGGGAATTGTTGTGTGAGTCCTTAAGTTACATAATTATCATGTATCTTGATGCAATTTTTTTATATATGTCAATGTGTAAACTGTATGGTTATGCGCACTGGGGACAATGCAGTTAGTACGGGGAGGGGAATGTAACATCCCCATTTTCAAACCCCAAACTAGCGATGTGTAAGGTTAATGTAGTATGTGGTCGGGAGCCAAGCGATGTATATTGTAAATGTGATGTATGGGCAAGACCCAATATGTAAACAATGTAAATTTAAATATAATGAATGAAATGTATCGCCAACTGTAGATGGACATGGATGGATATTTGCGGGCTAAGTATTCACAAGAGAGGGTAGGGGTCCAAGGGGGCAAGACCCAATATGTAAACAATGTAAATTTAAATATAATGAATGAAATGTATCGCCAACTGCAAATGGACATGGATGGATATTTGTAGGCTAAGTATCCACAAGAGAGGGTAGGGGTCTAAGGGGGAGTGTTACCCATATCCATTAAACCAAAACCAATTTCCTATTTTTCTCTAAATTATCCTAGCCATGAATCTTCCATTAGTTGCTGAGTGTTCTAGAGACCAATCATTGAATTCATGTAAGAGGGGTTTGTTGGACATTGGGTTCAACGCTTCCATGAGTTTTGTGACATGGGTTAACCCCCTCTCATGGGCCTAACTCCGATGATTGTGGCTGAGACTAATGCCCGTGGGTTTTGGTCTAACAAGAATTGTAGTCCAACAAATGGTATAAGAGTGACATGTCTCGAGTTCAAAACTTGCCCGACACGTGATGGGGGGGATATTGTTGGACATTGGGTTCAATTCTTCCAGAGAGTTTCGTGACATGGGTTAACCCCCTCTTGTGGATCCTAACTCCAATGATTATGACAAAGACTAATGCCTACGGGTTTTGGTCTAATGAAAATCGTATCCCAACAGGGTTGGTGTGAAAGCCACTTCCCATAGGTATGGAAATCATGGGGGATAAGTACAATCAACTTGGGGAAGAGTGCAAGTCAAGCAGGCAAAAGAAAGAGAGGAATTTCGTATGGGTAGGAGACCATAATTATAGATTTACGTTTTTGGATAAAGAGATGTTTTTACATGTATTTTTTTGGTCAGCAATGGAATTCCGAGTGTGGGAACTTGAAGGCAGTTGTTGCGAACATGTTTTTTTGTTGTTTAAAGCTGTAATTTCATGTAGAAAGAAGTTACATGCCTGATAGCGACGATCTACTTGAAATTCATCCAAGAAGCATGTGTTTTGGTTGTTGGATGAATTTGTGTTGTAGCTGTAAAATGCCTAAAGTTCCAGCAAGTGGAATTCCTATCCAACCTGTGTTGGAAGCTCCAAAGGGGAGTGGAAAGGCCTGAGGGACTATGAGCAGTGAAGGGGGATTCCATCCCTTGGGTTGTGTAAGTTGAGGGGAAGAGTGTTGGTGGACTGGAATTAACTGTGAGTTTGACTATGGAGAGGGGGACATTAACCAACCTCAGGGACCACAGTCTCTTGTGGATTCATAACCCCAACTCGGGGGTGTCTTGCTGTTGAGAACCGGAACAACAAGGCTATGGTTGGGAGGAACGTCCGTCCTCTACAATAGGTTTCACATTTCATTAAGATAAGTGTTCTTATATGCTGTGTTTATTCATGTTAAATGTTGATACAATTGCTGTGCAATTTACTCTGAGTTATATTTGGTTATCATTGCTTACTGTGAGCAAAATGATGCATTTAAATCCCCCTTTACGTGGTTGAATGTTGTTGTATGTTATTTAGTTTATATATGCACAATTAATCAATTATGTTTACATTTTTGGGCAGCATAGACAATTACATGTGAATGAATGCCATGCTGAGTATTATTTCCGCATATAGATTTAGTAATAAAAAAATTTAATGGGTCGTTTTAGTAGTGACGTGACCGAGCTGGGGACCGGGTACGTTACAAGAGATGACCAAACAAATAAAATGATCATTGTGGATGAATATTCCATTAGGAAAGTGCAAGAGATTCATAAAATTAACATTGGTACATCTGATACTCTCAAATGCGTAAATCTTGGTACAAGGTGTCCTATTGAAGAAGTTTAACAATATACTCTTCTTTCAAAGAATTCCAAGATATCTTCACATAGAGTTATGATGATCTAAAGGAGTATGACAAATATATATTTCATCAAACCATACCGCTCAAAGAAGGGTCAAAACCTTTTAAGCAAAAATTAAGAATGATAAATCCAAAATTAAATCCCTTGGTAAAAATGGAGCTAGAAAAATTGAAAAGGGTTGGCATAATTTTTCCAATTATGCACTCAGAATGAATTTCAAATCCCATGGTGGTCAGAAAGAAGAACGACTTTCAAACCCACTTCCAAATATGGAGATGTTGCTACAACAAGTTACTAGTTCTGCATTGATGTCCATGTTAGGTAGATTTTCTGGGTACAATCAAGTCCTTGTGGCTGAAGAGGATAGATCCAAGATTGATTCATTACACCATGGGGAACATGTGCCTATGTCTCCATGCCTTTCGGTCTAAAAAATGATGGTGCAACATTTCAGAGGGCTATGGACCATGCCTTAAGTAATTTAATAGGAAAATTCATGGCATATTATCAAGATGACCTGATTGTCCATTCAAAATTAAGAGAACACCATTGAAACATCTTAGTCAAGTCTTTCAAATACACAAAATATATGGCATATCCCCTAATCCAAATAAATGTCTATTTGCAGTATCAGAAGGAAAATTGATTGGTCATATAGTGAGAAAATAAGGCATTTATATTGTTCTCGAGAGGATTAAAGCAATCAATGGATTAAATCCTCCAATATCTCAAAAAGGGGTACAATCTTTCTTTGGAAAGATAATTTTTGTATGAAGATTTGTTTCGAATTATGCCACAATTGTAAAGCCAATCAATACATTAGTAAAGAAGGATCTAAACTTTGAATGGACTCAAGAAACTCAAAAGGACTTTATAGTCATTAAACATGCTATTATTGCTTCTCTTGTTCTCATTAGTCCTGACTTTGATAAAGACTTCATTGTACTCATTTTCCTCTAAAGAGACTATTGGCTCCATACTTACCCAAAAAAATGAAAAAGGGGAGGAACTCCTAATTGTTTTCATGAGTAAAACCTTGCATGACTATGAACTAAATTATTCCATGATTGAGAAGCAATCCCTTTATCTAGTCAAGGCGATTGATCAGTTTAGGACCTACATTTTATCAACTAACATTATTGCTTATGTATCCCCTGTCAAAATGTTGCTCAATCAACAACTCAAAGAAGGGAGATGGGAAAATTGGTTGACCAAGCTTCAAGAATATGATTTAGAAATCAAGCCTCTAAAAGCTATTGAGGGACAAGATCTATGCAAACTAATGACTGTAATTGAAGCTATAAACATTTCTTCTCCCAATACAAGTGATGCCACCATACAAAGTTCAACTTTGTCAACATCTAAGTGGTATAAAGACATAATTTTTTATTTGAAATTTGGGTAATTTTCTGTCAAAATGTATTCTAAGGAGAGGATATATTTAAATATGAAGACCAATTAGTATGTATTAGTCTTAGGAGTTATTTTATGAATAAATTTTGATGGCATTATGTTGAGATGTTTAGATAATTTAAAGGCCAAACAAATATTACAAGAATTCCATGAAGGAGTTTGTGGCTGACACTCTGCACTTGTTGTGAATACTCACATAATCATTCATACTGATTATTATTGGCCAACCATGTTCAAAGACGCTTATTCAATAATTAGAAAATGCCTCTCATGTCAAAAATTTTCAAGAAATATGAAAAGAGCAATAATTCCACTACAATCTATATCAGTTGAAGAACCATTTGCACAATGGGGTTTGGGTGTAATTGGTTTGATTAGCCCAAAATATAGTAAAGGACATTCTGCTACTGACTATTTTACAAAATGGAAAGAAGTTATAGCCTTGAAGAATGTTGATTCTAAACAGTTGATTTCTTTCTATCTTGATTTGGTGTCCTTGAAAATTCATAACAGATAATGGTTAGATTTTAATTGGATCTAAATTTAATTTTTTTTGTGGTGAATATGGCATCAACATGGGACAATCATCCAACTATTATACTCAAGGGAATGGTTTGGCTGAATCAACTAACAAACATTGATTCGAATTATCAAGAAAACACCACTAAAAGGAGAACACCTTCTAGCATAGGTTTTTGCGAAGGTTTTTAGTGTAAGAAAATTTGGAAATTTTTTCAAAAAAACCTTTGCTACAACTCTATTGACTATGGTGGTTTTATCAGAGATTTTAGCGGATGTTCTATATAACCAAAAAAATTTGGGCGGGTGGAGGTTGTAGTGGAGGTGTTTTTTTTTTTGGTGCGTTTCTTGTCAAAACGAACCGGTGCTATATTCAAACACACGCACTGGTATGTTAATATAGTCAAACTCACCGGTATAGTAATATAATAAAAATGCCCCAGAACTAAATATAATAAAAAATGCCCCTGTGCATTTATAACTAATGCACATCGGTTCCCCCTTTTTTGTCATATGCAGAGCACCAATGCTCTTATGATTACTACACATCGGTTTCACGTTCTTCTCTTATGATGCACTGGTGTGCTTTAGTATTTTTACACCTCGGTGCAATCAAGTTATAGATAGCACTAATGCACTTTAGGATTAGTATGTACCGATGCAGTTAAGTTATAGTTAACCCCGTGCAATAATGTTATTCAGAGACCCGAAGTGTTTAATATAGAATGCACCCCAGTGCTTCTGTAATTAGTATGTATCGATATGTCAACAACATTAGTCCTAGTATGCTTCGGTGCGTATAATTTAGTAAAGGCACCGGTGCCTAAATAATATTTAGCTGAACTGTGCATATAATAATAATGCACCGGTACGATAATTTTTTTAGCACACCGGTTAATATTTCAAACATGAGCACCGTACAATTTTGAAATGATAAATATTATTGTACGTTATATCATTTATGGAACAATGCATTTTCTCAATAGTACATGCTGGTGCATTATTATAATTATGTTCCGATGTGTATGATTCCTCAAAATTCACCGATGTCTATATTATGGCTCTAGTGAGTTCAAAAGAATACAATGCACTAATATGTATATATTTTAATTCATTGTTTTTACAAATTTTCAATTAATTATTTCAAAATCAAATTTATATATTTTTTTCCACAGAAAAAACGTAATTTTATTCATCGGAAGAGAACCAAATTACATTTTGCAGGTGCTTTAAAGCACATCTCTCATCTATGGATTAAATATCCAAGCAAACAAAGGCTAAAAAGCCATATGAGAGATTACATCCTGAAGGCATCAGGCATCAGGCATGAAAAATGCAATACATAAATCCAAAAATGAAACAAGAATCGACCAAGAGTCATAGCCCCCACCAATAGAGAAAAGCGTCGAGAGAAACAAACCAAAAGAAGACCCCAGAAACTGGACAGACTAGGTCAGAGCGGTATAGAAACCACACACCAAATGCACCAAATAGTAGATAGTACTAGGAAGATTCAACTCCACAAACCAATCGCAAGGGAGAGGCACAAAAAACCGCATGCCCAATAGAAGGACCTGAAAGTGTTCACCCACTACCAAATCAACACTGTACGCCCATACTAAGGACCTCAAAGCACATGCCTCACCAAAAATACGATATGGTGTGGAAAATAGAGCACCAACACCCAACACATCCGGACCCCAATCTATGAATACATCGGACTCTGAACATACCAAAAAAACGGGAGAAGAGAACCGTAGACTGTAGGAAGCAAACCCCCAAGAACACCCTATGGAGAGAAAGAGAACCAACCAAGAAAAACAGATGCGAGACAAACCAGGTCTGAGCGGCATATAAACCTCTCAAAAAGGAATAGATATTTCAAAACTACCTGACCCACCGAAAACAATATCAGAACTTGGAAAAAAATATTTGAACCCAAAGCCAAGAATCAAGGATGTGTATCAAACCCTGACAACGATCTTGAAACAAAGAAGCATAGCAAGAAGTAGGCCCATAAGGAATGGGGGGGAGCCCCACAAAGAGACGACGCCACAAAACTGGTGGACGCAGCCGATCTTGGCTGCAGAGAAGAAAAGAAAGAAAAGAAATGAGGGAAGGGAATGATTCCACCGCCAAAACCCTCTCAGCCGACTGGAAGATCTCCCGCACTAGTGAGAACAAGAGATCGAGCTTACACTTCGACACATCAAATAGGGCATGAGAAAAGAAGAGTGAACCTAGGCAAGGAGGGAAGCACATGCACCATATCGAGAGAAACGATGATGCTTGCAGTAGATCCCTCATCACTCTCGTTCACCAACAAGCAAAAAAATGAAATCCAGGCAGTACCATGCCCCTGACAATCTAAAGACAAAGACTGCTACTCCATCAAACCAACACGAGTACAAAGAGATATCGAGAGCCAAGGTTGGAAAATCTCCACAATAACCGAAAGGAGGAACGTATCGTGATAGAAAGAAGGGGGTGCAACAAGGAGAAGAGGGGTCCGCGGTTGAGGAAACCCTAGTTGTATACCCCAATCGGGAATCATTCCCTCTGTGTTCAAAATCAAATATTTTTTATAATAATATTGTTTTATATTTATGTTATTGAATTAATGCGTTATGCAACCAATTTAACGTCTGTTATTTATATCAATGTAAATCATCCACATATTATTTATTCAAGAATGCAACATTTTACAACATTTGACAATGCAATGAAATAAGAAACCCATTTTATTATATATGAATAAGAGACCCATTATCATACAAAAAGGGACAACGTACATGTCTAGTACAATAATCAAATTGCAACCAATTTGTAATTGTTAGTCTTATTGGTAACATGTCCTCATGAAATTGGGACAATATGTTGAGTACATTAAATAAAATCCCTAATTTTTAGAGACAAATATTCCAAAACATACAACTTGCAGTAACATTCAATTATATTGATTGTCATTCATCAGTTGAATTGTTGACATTGATTGAGCTGCGTGCATGCCTCTTTTATTCATCATTTGTAGGTGATATTGTACTTTGGTTTTTTAACAAAATGTTTTCTTGACGATCGACTTGTTTTTTATGTTCTACCCCTTCCTCTTCCATCTACAAACATAGAAATAAACTATAACACACACACACACATGATTGCATGAATAAAAAAAATATACCTTAGCACCAAGTCTTTCATAAACAATACACATTCTTTCGAAGCCACACTTCATGAATTCTCTCAAAGTCTCCTCTGATGTCAAAATTCCATAATTTGTTTCTTGCATGTTTAATACAACATGACAAAGCATAATCGATATAATCAATACAAAGTTTTCTTGTTTTTTCATTAATTATAAAACAAGGAAAGTTAAACAACATAGTTACTTACAAATTGTTCAATTAAACTCTCATTCTTCAACATATACTCACAACCCATACTTAACCCAACTTTTATCAATTCATGGGTTGGCACCTCTTTGTATGTTAGCACCTAGTAGAAGACTGTAGATTTTAACCTTGTACAATATTTTACTGCAAACAGATTTTCAATAAAAGAACATAAAAGATACAATGAAAAATGCACACATTACATAGAGTTTTTTCACTTGGAAACCCTAAACCGGGAAAACCAACATATTCTATATTCATTGACATGATACATTGTTTACAATAACATATACATATAGGAGCCAACGACATCCAAAACCCTAATCCAATGACCTGGATTAGTCAATAAACCTAATTCCTTAACCGGGAATAGAAAACAATCGGTGAAAAACCATGTGTCAAAAAACCGCCCATAAATGGACACAAAAACCGAGGAACACCAAAAAATGAACATGAAAATTGAGTAACACCAAAAAATGAACACCGAAATCGAGAATTTTTTTTTTGGAGGCACTACCCCCAAACCCCCATGCAGGGGGCCTTCACCCACTTGCAACCCCCCGAGGGGGGGGCTAGTGGCCCCCCCTCTTACCCCCTGTGTGCCCGGTGCAACGTAGACACTAGTTCTAGTCGTGCAAAGAATATACCACATATCCAACATTATCCCACTTGTTGTTTTCTTTGCATATAGGGGGTTACAGGGTTACATAGTCAACAATCCAGGGAATCCTCTACACCACGAGAAATTCTTAGTGCTCACAAATTTTGTTAATGAATCTGCAACATTCTTCAAAGTGTCCACCTTCATCAATAACACCTTATTTTCTTCAACCATGTCTCTCACAAAGTGATATTGAACATTAATATGCTTTGTATTTGAATGATTATCCAGGTTCTTCGGTAGAAAAATTACACTCTGACTGCCACAATCTATCCTTACATCCTTTTTTACCAACCTAATACCTAAACACAATCTTTGTAACCATACCGTTTCCTTGCTTTCATGAGTGCTTGACATGTATTTAGCTTCTATAGTTGAAAGTGCCACTACAAACTGTCTTTTAATCATCCAATTGATTTCTCCTCCAAACAGGTTAAACACATACTCGCTTGTAGATCTCCTATGATCCATATCTCCAGTCTAGTCTGCATCCACAAAGCCATGTATGTACAACACTCTGTCCAATCCTGATCTTCCTTGATAGCACAATCCACAGCTAGTAGTGCCATGCAAATACCTGAACACCTTCTTTACTGCTGTCCAATGCTCCTTCCCTAGTTTTGACATATACCCACTCAAACTCCCACTGCATGTGCAATGTATGGTCTATTACAAACCATTTCATACATCAAACTGCCAACCACACTTGCATATGGAACACGAGACATGGCTTCCTCCTCTTCCTATGTATTGGGAGATTGATCCGCAGATAAATTTACACCTACACGAATAGGGACCCTAATCGGTTTACATTCTTGCATATTAAACCTTTGCAATATTGTCTCAACATATTTTCTCTGATTTAACCAGAGTTTCCTATTTTTCCGATCTCTTTTAATTTCCATTCCCAAAAAGAAATTTGCAGCACCAAGATCCTTCATGTCAAATTTAGAGGACAACTGAGTTTTCACATCCTGGATAATCTCCTTATTGTTTCCTATCAACAACATGTCATCCACATACAAGACCAAATAAATCAAATGATCACCAATTAATTTAAAATACACACGATAATCCTTTTTGCTTCATGCGAAGCCAAGTCCTAGCATATAAGTATCAAAATTTTGATACCACATCCTTAGTTATTGTTTTAAACCATATAGGACCTTTTTTAGCTTGCATATCAACTCCTTCTTTCCCTTCACAACAAATCCTTCTGGATGCTTCATATAGATTTCTTCTTCCAGATCCCCATGTAGGAATGTTGTCTTCACATACATCCATTCTACTCAAAACCAAACACAACATCAATAGATAAAAAAAATCAAATAGAAGTTAACTTGGCAACAGGAGAAAAAATCTCACCAAAATCAATTCCCTCAACCTGGGAATAACCCTTTGCTACTAACCGAACTTTGTATTTCTCCATTTTTTCTTCTACAATCAACTTCTTTTTAAATACCCATTTGATGCGAATGGGATTTCTTCCAATCGACAACTCCACTAGATCCCAARCCTCATTCTTATCCAAGGCTTCCATTTCTTCAACCATGGCCTTTTTCCAGAGTTTTCCATGCTGTGAATCCACTGCCTCCCTAATAGTTCTAGGATCATCACGAGTAATAGACAAAGGAAAATTTGAATAGAAATTATATGGAGTATACCTTTATGGTATCCCTTTTTCCCACACCTATCTCCTCAATACTGGAGTATGAGGATCTTCTTCTTTTGATTCATGTTCTTTTGTAGAGTTTGATTTATCAACCTTTGCTCAAACTCTATTTTCTCTGGTTATTCCTTACTTAGTAGGACTTCCTATTTGACAACATCCTTCATTTCTATAAATACCACATCTGGGCTATAAAAAACCTTATTTTACGGGTTCCAAAGTTTATAACCTTTGAGACCATCTTTATACCCAATAAAGATACATTTTTCAACCTTCTTATCTAGCTGAATCCTGTTTTCCTTTGGAACATGAACATAGGCCTCACAACCGAATACCTTGAGATGTGTGAGAGAATGTTTCTTACCAGTCCATACCTCTTGTGGAGTCTTGTCATCCAGTGTTGATGAGGGTGATCTGTTGACTAGGTAACATGCAGTACCCACTGCCTCTGCCCAAAATTCTTGCTGTAACCCAACACCACTGAGCATGCACCTTGCTTTTTCCATCAGTGTCATGTTCTTCTTTTCTACAACTCCATTATGTTGAGGTGTATATGGAGTAGTCTTCTTCCTTTCTATACCACACTTCTTACACAATTCTTCAAATTCATTCCCATAGAATTCTCCACCATTATCTATCCTCAACACCTTAATTCTTTTCTCTGTTTAATTCTCAACAAGAGCCTTAAACTCTTTAAACTTGTCGAAGACTTCATATTTATTCTTGAGGAAAATATCCAAGTATTCATCGA
>JASDQU011312992.1:2040-24819 GCA_032191745.1 Picea mariana
CCAGTGTCCTTCTTTTCTTACAACATGGACTGGTTGTCCTGATACTATCCATATTTTCTCTGTCCCTTTTTCTGTGGGTTGGGGTCACCCTTTCTTGGATTATTTTGTGAGGGGTTCCCAGGCCCAAATTATCGCATCTTTTGTTTGATCTTATGATCAATTTTGATAGCATATCGGTAGGTCGCACCCAATGATGAGATGTCTAGAAATTCCATTTTGGTCTGGATGTATCTATGCAGAGAACTGTGATACTTGAGCACAAGATGTCACTCTGAATCTTTGATGCCCATCTTGGTGCGCAAGGTATGGAAGATATTTGTGAAATATGGAACTGCTTTGTCTCTTTCTTGCCGCAGTGTTGTCCATTTGGTATATAAGTCGTCATAACTTTTGACAAGGTAGTATTGTTCCTTAATAGAATCCCTGAAGGAATCCTAGGTTGTTGTTACTATAAATAATGAGGGTTCCTCTGTTTCCTTTTTTTCACAGAAAGTTTCCCACCAATATTTGACACGGGGAACGACTTTGAGGAGCGCAAAAGTAATATTTTCTCTATTTGAGGAGTTATGGACAGAAAAATACAATTCTATCAGATTCAACCACTTGTCTACAACATCTGCGTCTATCTGACCTTTAAATATAGGAATATCAAAGTTTATTTGTACCTTTAAGGGGGTGGCACCTTTGCTCGAAGAATATGCGTCACTTGTTGGTAGTTTCCAAAGAATTTGCGTAAAACTATCCATCATCTTGTTCCTGTGTTGCGTGAGGGCTTCCTCAATAAACAGTTTGAAAGGATCTCTTGTCCCGTCATTTTTATTTTCTCCTTCCATGAGAGGTCTCTTGGGCATTCTATAGCTTTTGTCATCAACAGAAACAAGCTCAAGACCCAACTCTTTGTACTCCGACCTCGTTGGAGACATGCATTAAGATGAGAAGGAGAAGAATGCTCTGATACCACTGATCCAAATTTTATGAGAATAATGAAATGAATATAGATTTTTAATAGGTTCTTAACACAAAATAACAGAAATACAGTAAAACTAGTTTTCTATTCAATAATGAAATAAGTTGAAACTATAAATTGCAGCAGAAACAAGCTTGCTGGAATGGTGGCGGCTTATCTCTGAGAAGAGATATGATGGCTCTACTCATTCGTAAGAAGATGATTACAATGAGGCCCTAAAGGTATTTTTACAATAAGCAGGAATTCCAAAAACCGTAGACATCCAAAAACCTAACCCTAGGAGATGAAGCGCCAAAGTCATGTGGGCCCTGTTCGGGTAAGTTAGTACATCAACTTCTTGGGGTCATAACTTTTGAATACGATCTTCATTTTATGCATATGATATCCCATTGGAAAGGTATCATCAAGGAGATTCATTTTGGGGGCTCAATAATGGCCCCAGAAGTTAAAACTGCTAAAAATAGTAAATTGCCAAAATTGCCAGAAAACTATTTTGAGCTAGTTGGAAAAGGTGGGTGGCCACCGATATCCACCTAGATCATATATAAATACAAAATACAATAGCTATTACAATTCTTGAAAAAAAAATTCAAATGGTTTCAATAACATGTATGTTCATTAAGCATTAAATCACCAATGATCCTTACAACCATGAAACCCTAGTTCAAAATTATTATAATTGAGTACCCTAGGGTAAGGACCTTGTACCACTAGTAAACAAAACCTAGGGACTTTTAATTAAACACCAATATCAGAACTCAAATACCTTTTCAAGCAAGTTGATCCCCTTGATTTGTCTCCTTTGAATTGATTAATCCTGGAAAGGGAAACTCGATAGATTCAATAAATTGTGTTAAGTAATCAAATGGAAATAATTACTAATCAAGTGAAATAATACTTATCTTAAAGCTTGCATAGAAGAAGTTCCCCAATGACATTGAACAACGATCTATCCACAATCAAAAGGGGAGGAGTGGACCCGGGAATGGCTAATGGGTACCCTCACAAAAGAAGACAGGGCCCCATCACTACTTTTATAATTGAAAGAAATACCTTGATACACCAAAATATAAACAAGCAATTAAAACAATTCTAAACATTTAGTAATTTTACATAAACAGAGTGTTAAAATTTACACAGTAAAGTCGCATGCTCCACAAAGGTGCATCCTTTCCAATTTGGGAATACATATAGAGTTTGCGGAACATTATTCCATAAACAATGATACTTACTAATTGATAAATAAAAACTCAGACAAAATCGTAATTATAAACTTAACCTTAAAATACGCATTATGAACTTATTGAAATCACTTCCCTTTCCGTAGAAGACAGTTTGTTCAATAGAGGAGATTTAGAAAGGATTTTGGAGGTATTTCACTTACTATTTCTTTTACGTGGAAGAAATATAGATTTTGAATTTTAAAACACAAATTCAAGAACAGAGGACTTAGGGATGAATATTATATAAGAATACATGTTGCATAAATTCTAGTGGAATTTATACACAGAGGGAACTTTTACAAATTTCATAATTACTGTCTAAGTATGTGAAATGTGAAGAATATAAGAGGAAATTCTTACAAGCCCAGTTACAATTTTTTCACACATAGGTAAGAAAAACCCTACTGCATACATAGGGAACAATATTATGAATATGCACAGTGTAAAATCAAGGCGAATTAATTTACAATAAGTTTCCAGGATGTGACTCTCAGATAGAGAGACGATAGTTTGGGGTTCATGCCCATATTTTCCTTTTACGAATCTACGAGATATATCGTATGGAAAACAAGAAATAATAGTATACAAGTTATACCTATAGTGAAAACCAAAACAAAATTAAGAGTTGTTGTAGAAAAATAGAGAAATATTTAACCACGGAATCTCGAGTGGCATTTATGCCATGCACAACTTAAGAAAAGTAAAAGCATAAACGATAAACCGAAGGATGAGGTCATGGACTAATGACATGCTGACGAGCCCTTACTTAAATATTAGGGGAAATAATTCTTGAACCAAGAGATTAAATCACTTCGAATAAGCTTTAGACAGATCCCGAATGAAAAACTATGATAAAGGGTGTTTACACTCACTGGAAATGCTACCCTACCATATCGTAACTCACCATGATTTACCCAATGGTATTTACCACACAAAGCATGGAGTTAGGAAATATTCAAAGATTCAGTGAGGGAAAAAGGAAATGACTTCAAATCCAGGAGCCCAAAAGGGAACAGTTATAGAGGTAATTACAAACATGACTACCATTACAAACTATCCACTTATTATTACATAATAACACAAGCGATAGAGATTTTTTTGGGGTTACCTAGTACAGAAAGAAAACCAGATGGTTGCACACCTTCCTTTTTCTTTACACAAAGCAAGTCTGCTCCAAGTCATCAGTCATACACCCAGAGAAACATTATAGGGTTAACACTGGGACGGTTTTTTGCAAAATTCACAGGGCCAAAGGGAAACGATACAATAGTCACCTAGAAACCTTTGTAGTGCAGAGTAATGGTGATATGATGTTTGCAGTACTCTGGCCATATGATTAAACAGACATGGCGTGCCCACATTGGGCAGGTAACCTAATTATCGAGTACGTTACAGGACCACTCTTAATTGTTCGACCAGATGATTAATGTGTTTATGAACAGACTTAACATCACCTTTAACCTAGCTCACCAAAACGCATTCAGTGTTGGGCCATGTCACCAGGTCAAGTAGGTATTCACATTGTTCAGTTAGGGTTTAAGTGTGGGTTATGTGCTTGACCGGGCTTAGGGTTACGACCTGTCATGCTTAGCTGGAAGCCAACCTTTTAAACATTAAACACTTGTGCACCGAGAAACCTTTGCATTACAACTAACGTGTACTATTTAGGTAGTCACCTTGTTAAAGTTTTAAAAGAAAAAATGATGAGATACGACCTCTATGTATAATGGTTAGAATGTGTATAGTGTAGGGGTAAGTACTGCATTAAGTGGACACGATTTTGTATGTTAGTAACATTAAGAATTTCGTGTGATGAATGTGATACCTTATCCATATGATATCAAAAGAATAAGGCTATATTGTATTGCTATATATATATATATAGGTATAGGTATGATATGTATATATATATATAGAGTAAACATTTTATATCCTATGATAAATCCAATAATCTCTATACATGTTATATAAGAGTATAAATAAGAAACACAATATATAGGGTTATATCTGGGTAATCTTCAGGTACTCATGTATTGGATACAAAGTAGAAGGTGTTGAGTTTTTTATTAAAGACATATCCTTTGGTAATAAATCCTATAAACATACAGTGATAAGAATTGTATCATTGATGGTGCATGTAGGCTATAGACCCAAAGAGACGTTGGAAGCAAAATCCTATATCATATGTTTAGCGTGACAATAATAAAGTTATGTGGAACATATACAGAAGTGTCAATAAGTATTAATGCACCTACCAATTTTTTATTTTATTTTGGTAATTTTGAGGTACATTTCATCTTTCAAGATGAGGTTCGGACACTACGAGTTTACCATTTGGTCGTGGGGATGGACAAACACCCCAGTATAATTCATGAGCTTGATGAAAGGGGTGTTCCACAAATACTTGGACAAGTTTGTTCAAGTATTCATTGAGTACATATTGATATATTCTCAGATGACAGAAGAACATGATGAACATTTATGCTTGATACTACATGGATTACGAGAGAGAAAATTACAGGAAATTGTTGAAATGCTCTTTTTATCAATCAAGAATTCATCATTTGGGGCATGTTATCTCTGACGAAGGCATCGTTGTGGATCCAGTAAAGGTAGAGTCTATTAGGGATTGTCCTGTGATGGAAAATGTACTAGACGTACATAGCTTCATGGGTTTAGTAGGATATTATAGACGATCTGTCGAAGGTTTTTCAAAGATAGAAATTATGATTACGGAATTGCAGAATGAAAACAAGAAGTTTATATGGACTGAGAAATGCACAGAAGCATATAGAAGGCTTAAGGAGTTGTTGACAATAATGTTTATACTGAAATTCCCCAACAGGGATGAGGACTTATTGGTATGTGCAAACAAATAAAAGGAAGGCTTAGGATGAATCTTGATGTAAGGCAGTCGAGTGATCTCTTACATCTCAAGGAAGTTAAGAAAGCATGAGGAGAACTATGCAACACACAATTTGGATTTGTTGACCATTGTGTATGCCTTGAGAGTATGGAGGCACTACTTGAACAGATGGAAATTCAAATTCAAAACTGGCCATTATGGTTTGCAACACATTTTTACGCAAAGTGACTAGAACGCGCGGTAAAGGTGTTGGTCAAAACTGCTTAGCGAGTATGATTTTGAGATTACCTACATAAAAGGGATAGTGAATAAAGTGGTAGATAAATTGATTTGGAGACCATGCATAATTTTAGTGATATCTCTTCAGACAAATCTTCGAGAAAAGATTCTAACTATACAACGCAATGATCACTAGTATAAAGAGTTAAGGAAAATATTGGAAAAGACACCATGTTGGTACCAAAATTTGATGTATTTATTGTGGAAAATGACGGATTAATGAGATATAATAATCAGATTTATGTACTTCCTAATGACGAGTTTAGAATTTTGATAATAAATGAAGCTCATAGAGCAGTGTACATGTCTCACCCAAGATTCATGAAGATGAGGGCACACCTTAAATCCTTATTCTTCTAGAAAGGAATGAAGGAAGACATATTCAACTACGTGGCCAGATGTCTAGAATTTCAACAAGTGAAGGTTGAACATAGAAATCTGACAGGATTAATACAACCACATGTTATTCTAGAATCGAAATGGGAGGTCATTTTGATGGACTTCATTGTTGGATTGTTGTTGATGACAAGGAGGAAAGAGTTAATTTTCGTGGTAGTTGACACTCTGATAAAGAGTGCACATTTTATCCCTCTGCATATGATGTATCGGGAGCTAGAAATAGCTAGAGTTTTAATTAGTGATATTGTGAGACTGGGTGATGTTCTTAACAGGATCATATCAGATAGAGGATTAGTTTTTACAGCACCATTTTTTACTAGTTTCCAATAGGCCTTGGGAACCCAACCTAACTTTAGTACTGCATATCACTTGGAGATAGATGAGAAGAAAAAAGGAACGAAACAAATCTTGGAAGATATGGTGTTTATGTACATGATGTACCAACAAAAGTGTTGGGAAGAGTTATTGCCACTGGTAGAGTTGCATTCTTCAACAACTATCAAAGCACCATTAAGATGGCGCCATTTGAGTTTCTTTACAGGCGGTCGCATCGGATGCCTTTGAGTTGGGATCGTCTTGAGAGTAGGGTCCTGGTAGGACCAGAAGTGATCCAAGAAATGGAAGATAAAATTAAAATGATAATACAAGGGATCAAAGAAGCACAAGATCGACATAAGAGTTATGTTGATGTGCATTGCATTGACTGTGACTATGAAGTTGGCCACCAAGTTTTCTTGCGGGTGAAACCACACCAGAGTTTGATTAAGTTTAGAAGGATTGATAAACTCTCTCTTATGTAGTGGGACATTACAAAGTTGTGAAAGGAAGGAACCCGTGGCCTATCGATTGTCCTTGCCTCATTATTGGAGGTGTATTCATGATGTTTATATGTATTTGTTTTGAGACATTATGTTAGTGATCCTACACATGTGATTGACATGAGTTACTTGCATGTGTTGAACGAGGGTGAAATCATGATGGAGACAATTTGTAGTCTAGAACATCGCATTCAATAGCTATGGCATCAAACAGTCGATAAGGTCAAGGTCCAATGGGACAATTATATCCCACACTTGGCTACCTGAGAGGACGCATATGATATGCACCAACAATTTCCATTTTTGTTTGATAGTTAGACATTTAGATGTTGTCAGATACTTTATTTACTACACATATACTGTGAAACTTCGGGATGAATTTTAAAACAAGAGGGGGTATATGTAGCATCCATGTCTTGCGCACACATGATTTGAATTATTCTTGGACGACACTTGCATGCAAGTGATCCAGTTTAATATATGGTTGTTTGTTTCTCTTATGGATTATGATGGTGATGTGGTTGGATTATGATGTTATGTATTTGATATCTATATATAGACAAGTTATATTCACAAGTTTCTCCCGAGTGTGCAGGGAACTTGATAGATTGAGGATGTTGATGGCATCCATGGACCTCCTTGGACTCTAGATCGAGTCATGGATGTTGGATTATCGAGAGCGGGGGTGAATTAGTAATAGAGAAATTTAATCATTTTTCACCATAAAATAAAAGTGTTATATCAATGTAGCATTATCATCCAATACTTGTAGAGTAAATCAACAATGAGAAAATGAGTAATCACACACATGCATAATACACCAGTGTTTTACGTGGAAACCCAAAGCGGGCGAAAACCACAATATTATTTTTCTTATATGTCTTTAAGAATTACATTCATTGGAAGCACCAAATTCCTTTGTTTTCCAGGTGCAACTGGAAGGAGGCTCCAACCCCCTAATTTCTTAGGGTATAACCTGAGGGAAGCTCTAACTCCCCGATTCTTTGGCTACAACCAGAAGGAGACTAAAACCCCTTATGTTATCCATATACAACCGAAAGGTGGCTAGAACCACCTATCCCTACCCCATCCAACTGCCCTGACGTAGAAGTAGAATGATGGAACCACTGTCACACTATCACTGTGATATATATTTTTGTAAACCTGTACCAATCAACCTGCGCCAAACAACTTATACCAATAACTTGAATCATGCATCAACCATGCATCGACCTGTACCTCAACATGTAATCAACTTGTACCATAAACAAGTGCATCAACCATGCACCAACATATACCAAACAACTTGTAATCAACATGTACCATAAAAAAGTGCATCAACCATGCACCAACCTATACCTCAATGTGTACCATGAAAAAGTGCATCAACCATGCACCAAAGATTTACAAATAACCTGTCACAACAACATGTCCAAACAACTTATCACAACAACATGTCTCATCAATCTTATCAACCAAATCATATCTACTCACCAAGATCAATCACCAAGACAAATCTCAACCATATTCACAATATCACCAATATGTTCATCAACCAAGCATATCACAACAACTCATAATCATTACCAATATCAATATGTTCTTCTAATAATATACCAAGACAAGTATGTTACATAATCCATAAAGCATGTGTCAACAATACTACTAACAAGTATCTCCAACCATGTACCAAGTATGTACCAATCATGCATCAACTACACATCAACTATGATTCATCAAGATGTACCAAAATAACCAATTATACACCTCATGTATGTGCCAACTCATCAACTACTTGTCTAAACCATGTACCCAACATGTACCTCAACCAAAAGCCTTCATCAATTTCATCATCCAAATCTGATTTGTAACTTTGTAATAGACCTGATGTATATGATGACATACCTACAAACCTTCCTTAACTTTAACAACAAGAGACTATCATTTTCATCAAACTTTACTTTAGTTCCACATGACTAGTTTTGGATTAGTCAACAACCCTGACTTGAAATAATCATAACTATGTATCTGTAATGAATAAATATATGAAAATAGTACATAATGTTATACAGTGTGTTTTATGCAATTCCTCTAGACTTCACTACTTGGAACCTCTCAGAAAAGGATTTATAGAAAAAATGGCGTACCTTGTTGAATTATATCTCATTCTAGAGAGAGAACCTGTAGAGCGTGCCCCACATGGAATATTTGTTGTATGGATATGAAACATGTACAAAGAATACTAAAAATGGTTCTCTAACGAAAAAATTTGGTCTCACAGAATTTTTCTCTGTTATGAATAAGTTATGACGTTTTTACCCGAAACACCTGTTTTAGACTAGTTTCAGGACTAGCCACAAGCCATACTTTCGACGGAGTGTAACTCCAAAAATACAATGACTCACAAGATGAAATTTGTACCACAACTACTTGGATATGTTTCCTTAATGACCTCCTAATTCTATGGTCTGAATCATTCTAGAAAAAATAATTATTGTGAAAATCGTGAGATGACCTGTAAATAAGATACCTTAGAAAGCATCATCAAAATAATTTATCATCCCTTGAATTTTGGCCTTATTTACTTCACCTTTCCTCTGAAATTTGACTTTGATATCCTTTGGTTACCTCAACCACTTGTACATATTCAATATTTTCAAGTGTGATTAAAATGAGATAGCCTTTCCTCTTATTTATACTTTCATGTAGCTTCCTCAAGGGGTTACCCTTTGACCATCCTAACCCACTTTCCTTATTTTAGGGTTAACCCACTTCTAACCACTTGTAACTTAGTAATTTCTCCATTGACTTTATTATTTAAATAATTTATTTTGTATTCACTTTGACTTATAGTACACTCATCACTTCACTTTATTATTTACCTTATAAAATCTCTTAAACCACTTTGACTACTTTGACCTTTTGGGGCTTCTAGATGACTCATGAGGGTTCTCCAACTTCGCATGGTCATAACTCTCTAATGGTGGGGAGTTATGTGATGTTCCACATACCACCAGAAATAGCATGACAGGTACTATCCATATAGAATAATATTTCCTACAAATATATTAAAACACATACCATTATCCATCAAAAAAACTTGGGTTGATTACCCAAACCTTTCTCCAACTTCACATGGCCATAAATCTCTAACCGTGAGGAGTTATGTGACATTCCACATACCACTAGAAATGGAATGTCATGTACTATCCATATGGAATAGTATTACCTTAAAATATATCAAAAATCATACCATTATCCATCAAACAAACTTGGGTCCATTACCCAAACCTTTGTGCTACCAGAATTTTCTATCAGACTTTCTTCAAGGGTTGACATCAACGACAACCAACCCAAATAATCAACAATATCACCCTTTGGAATTGATGGAAAATATTTGATGTAATACTGAATCCATATCGCTCATGATCCCCCTTGTTACCATCGCTCCCATGGAACCATGCCTCTATGCTCTTTTTTCTGAGCATTTACCTTTGCATATGATAAATCTCTCCCCCTTTGTCATCAATGGAAAAGGTATCTTTCCATCCATGGCTGCCCCCCCTGACTGAACTCTTCCTAAAACTGATCTCCCGACCTGAACTATTCTCTTTATGGTGTTTCCTAATGTAAATCTAAGACATATAAGATAAGAATTTAAAAGCATTAATTTTGGAGTAGAAATTACTCTGAGTCTCTCGCGAATCTACTCAAAGGCTTCCCATGGAAGCAGTTTTGTAAATATGTCTTCCACTTGTTCTTTTGTGCCCACATATTCAACTCTGATGTTCTTCTATGCAACTTGTTCCAATAGAAAGTGATACTTTATTGGAATGTGCTTCGTCTTGGAGTGCATCACTGGGTTCTTTGATATACTGATGGCACTTGTATTATCAAAATAGATTGGAATGGGCTCATCATACTCAACCTGTATATCTGTCAGAGTTTGTTTCATCCATAGAAACTGTGTACAACATATTGCTGATGCAATATACTCTGCCTCATCTGTATATAAGGATAATTATCATTTTTTCTTGCTTATCCATGATACTAAACATGCACCCAAGTAGAACGTTGCTCCACTTGTGCTTCGTCGATCATCAATGAAACCTACTCAATCTGCATCTATGTAGGCAATAAGTGATAGATCATTTCCTTTTGGATACCATAATAAAAAATCTTATGTTCGTTTGAGATATTTGAAAATCCTCTTTACTGCTAATACATGGGATTCCTTTGGTGTTGCTTGAAATTGTGCCACCTGTCCAACTGCCTACATTACATCTGGTCTGGATGTTGTCACATATAGTAAGCTACCAATCATTGACTTGTATTTCCTCTGATTTGTAGATTTTGAATCATCATCTTTGCTCAACTTGCAATTGGTTTGCAGAGGAGTGGTAACTAGTTTGCAATATTCCATTTAGAACCTCTTTAGCATTTCTATGATATACTTAGTTTGAGAAATAAAACTTCCTTGGTTTCTTTGACATATTTGAAGACCCAGAAAGAAGGATAACTCTCCAATTAATGACATTTCAAATTCATTATTCATATCCTTTGCAAATTTCTTTCTTAACTTGTCATTAGTAATTCCAAAAGAAATATCATCAACATAAATTTCAATAAAATAGTACCTTGAGTTACCTTGATGTAGAGTTTGTTGTCTGCACTTCCTTTCCACAGTTCGTAGGGAGTTTTTCCATTATTGTTTATGAGCATTACTCTATTTTGAATGTGAATTGTTCCATGAACTGCATGTGTCCAAAAAATATCTATCAATTTGGAATCCATTAGCATTGTTCAAGCCATTTCCCGTGTAATTATCATCCATTATGATAATGTTCCTTTGTCTATGAACCACTCTCTGAACCAATCTATGAATCCATGCTCTTTTCCACTGTCATATATATGTTTAAACCAACTAGGTGTTCTTACAAATCCATCTCTTTCCATATTTTCCAAGACTCTACTTGCACAATTGTCCATAATGTTGACCCATTTATCACTATACTATCATGAAGTCTTGATTAATCTATCAAATTGTACGTCTACTAACTGACTTCTATGGATCTATCTTCTCAAAATCTGCAAGCTTCTTGAAGGATGGTTCTTTCGTCCGTCACAACTATCGCATAGAGTCCCCATGTCTAATATTCATTTTACCTAGGAGTCTCTAAGACTGATGTCTCGGAATAATTCATTCTCTAATGTGTATTCATCATCATCTTCATTGGTATATTTATCATCATCTTCATTGGTAGATTCATCATCCTTTGAGCTCTGACTTCTTTCTTTCTGTCTGTGGATTCATCTTTCACTACAATGCCTGAAAGTAAAATCTCTCGAACATGTTCCTTATTTACCTGTCCTTCTTTTCTTTCAGTTTTTTCCAAACCTTTATGTATCTGACATCTTTCTTTCTCTCTGTACAATTTTCTTCATCTCGTTTTATTTCCAATTTTGCAATCTTTGGCACCTCTTCTTTGTTCACATGTTCTTCATTTTGTTTTATCCATACTTTCTTATATCTGATATCAGTGCTCTATTTCATGGAAGTATTGATCATGCTTCTACAATCACTAGCTATGTGTCCATAGTTATGACATTTGTAACATTAAATTTTATGTGCGGCCACATAGGCATTTCTTGCTTGAACATTTTTATAATCCCTGCAATTTGCAACCTTATGTCTAAAATTAGTACAATAAAAACAATGACCATAAAATAAATTTGCATACCTGGGAGTGAATGATATTCTTTAAGGTTTAGTCTTTTTGAAATTTTTCCTTGACTACTCATGATCATGATTGAATCTTCTTTGTGGCTTGAACATGGATGGTCTTCTTGAAGATGTGTCTTCAATAGTTTTCTTAGATTTTGGTTGACCATGATTCCTTCCTTTGTTTACTTCTCAATATCTCTTTCTATTTTCTTCATTCTTCTTTTCTGGAAACCTAGAGTGATTCTCTTCATTCTCTATAACTAATGTGGATGGTTTTGTCTCTTCAACGTTCTTGTTGATATTAATGATTTTACTTCTCAATGTGAAAAATTTTTCTTCAATCTTCTCAACCTCTTCTTCTTTCTTCATTATCTGAGACTTCATGACTTCTTTTGTTCTTTTTTTTTCTTCAAGATGAATTTTTAATGTGATTGCTTCTTCAAGTCATTTCTCTTCTTAACCAAACTATGCCTCAAGTTGGTTTAGATCGTTAGTTATTTACTTAAGATGATCTGTCAATATTTTCTCTCTCATTTCTTCTTCTTCCTTATGTGTTGTTATGTTGGATTCCAAATATTGCTTTTGATATTCAATATTTTCCTCGATCTTTCATGCTTCTTCTAGTTGAGTTCTTAAGTTCTCGATGCCCTTTTGGGATTATTCAAAAATGTGAACACTTTC
Organism: Picea mariana; assembly: GCA_032191745.1. Taxonomy (NCBI): domain Eukaryota; kingdom Viridiplantae; phylum Streptophyta; class Pinopsida; order Pinales; family Pinaceae; genus Picea; species Picea mariana. The sequence continues at coordinate 14,999 of JASDQU011312992.1, forward strand.
CTTTTGTTTCATCAATTCTTTCTTAAGTGGCTTATTTTATTCCCTTAGTTCATCTAAAGCACTAATCAATTCTTCTTCATAATTGTCTTCCTTTTCAATTAGTTTTTCTATCTCATTTCCTTCATGGCATTATATTTCAAGATGTCGATTTTTTTCACAATTAAATAAAAAAAACATACCTCTGGTGATTATGTACTCTTCATCTTCTGAATATGTTTGACATGGTGAACATAATTCTTCTTGATTTGTATCTGCATCTTCTTTGGCATTTTCTGAATTTGCGATGGGTGAAGAATATATGTCATGTAACTTATCACAAATTTCTTTTGTTGATGAACATTTACCAACCTTTTCTCTTACCGGATTAGGTAATCATTCCCAGATGAAATCCATTGTTATTTTTTATTCTTCTTCAATTCCTTCTTGGTTGCAGTCTTTTCGCTTTTTGAACTATCATATCTTGTAACAACTGATAGCCAAATATAATGTCCCTGTTCCTATAAACAACTTTCATCATTATGCTCCACATCTCATACTTAAAACAATTCTGACCATTAAACATTGGTACTCCATTCTCAAAATAATCCGTGATCTCCTTCCAGTGGTTAAACTATTTCCTGAATGAACATAATATAATACCAATTGTTGGATTATTAAGAGGGGGGGGGGAAATAAATAATAGATCAATTTAATCATTTTTCACCATAAAATGCAAGTGTTATATCAATGTAGAATTATCATCAAATAGTTGCATAGTAAGGAAACAATAAACAAATGAGAAATCATACACATACACAACACACCAGTGTTTTATGTGGAAATCCAAAGTGGGAGAAAACTACAAAATTCTTTTTCTTATATGTCTTTAAGAATTACATTCATTGGAAGCACCAAATTCCTTTGTTTTCCAACTATAACTGGAAGAAGGATCCAACCCCATAATTTCTCAGGCTACAACTTGATGGAAGCTCCAACTCCCCAATTCTCTAGCTACAACCAGAAGGAGGCTACAATGCCCTATGTTCTCTGGCTACAATCAGAAGGTGGATACAACCACCTGTCCTTGCCCCTTCCAACCTCCCTAACGTAGAAGTATAATGATGGAACCATTTTCACACTATCACTGTGAGATATACTATTGTAAACATGTACCAATCAACCTGCACCAAACAACCTATACCAATAAACTGAACCATGCATCTACCATGCATCAACCTGTAACTAAACCTATAATCAACATGTTCCATAAACAAGTGCATCAACCATGCATCAACGTGTACCAAACAACCTATAATAAACCTATACAATAAACAAGTTCATCAACCATGCACCAAACTGTACCTCAACCTGTAGTATGAACAAGTGCATCAACCACGCACCAAACTTGTACAAATAACCTCTCAGAGAAACCTGTCCAAACAACCTATCACAACAACATGTCTCATCAATCTTATCAACCAAATCATATATACTCTCCAAGATCAATCACCAAGACAAATCTCAACCATGTGCACAATATCACCAATATGTGAATCAACCAAGCATATCACAACCACTCATAATCATCACCAAGATCAATATGTGCTTCTAATAATATACCAAGACAAGTATGCTACATCATCCATAAACCATGTTTCAACAATACTACTAACAACTACCTCCAACCATGTACCAAGTATGTACCAATCATGCATCAGCTACACATCAACTATGACTCATCAAGATGTACCAACATCATCAAATATACACCTCATGTATGTGCCAACTCATCAACTACTTGTCTCAACCATGTACCCAACATGTATCTCAACCAAAAGCCCTCACCAATTTCATCATCCAAATCTTATTTGTAACTTTGTAATATACCTGATGTATATGATCACATACCTGCAAACCTTCCTTAACTTTAACAACAAGAGACTAGCATTTTCATCAAACTTTAATTTAGTCTCACATGACTAGTTTTGGATTAGTCAACAACCCTAACTTGAAATAATCATAACTATGTACCTGTAATGAACAAATATTTGAAAATATTACACAATGTTCTTCAGTTTGTTTTATGCAATTCCTACAAGTGTCACTACTTGGAACCTCTCAGAAAATGAGTTATAGAAAAAATGGCATACCTTGTTGAATTATGTCTTATTATAGAGAGAGAAATTGTAGAGCATGCCTCACATGGAATATTTTTTGTATGGATATAAAAATTCTACGCATAATAATACAGACTATACTCTAATCAACAAATTTGGTCTCACTCAATTTGGATCTGTTATGAATAATTTATGATTCTTTTACCGGAAACACCTGTTTTAGACTAGTTTGAGGACTAGCCACAAACCTTATTTTCCATGGAGTGTAACTCCAAAAATACAACGAACCACAAGATGAAATTTGTTCCAAATCTGCTTGGTTATGTTTCCTCAATGACCTCCCAATTTCATGGTCTGAATCATTCTAGAAAACATGTTATTGCAAAAATGGTGAGATGAACTGTAATAACATACCTTAGAAAGCATCATCAAAAGAATGTATCGTCCCTTGAATTTAGGCCTTGTTTACTTCACCTTTCGTCTAAAATTAGGCTTATATATCCTTTGGTTACCTAAGTCACTTGTAGATATTCAATATGCTCAAGTGTGATTAAAATGAGAGATCCTTGCCTCTTATTTATACTTTAATGTAGCTTCTTCGTGCAAACCCCCTTACCTCCAATGGGTTTCTTGACCTCTTGGTCTTGGATCGTTTGAAATACTGGGTTGGAGTGAATCCTTGGGTCCCTACAGGCACTCAAAACTACTCTACCCACACACACAGGCCTCTTTTGCAAATGACCACGATTGTGACCATGGTTTTACCTCTTCACGGTTTGGGCTTTGGGGATATCCCAAATCCTTCCCTCAAATTTTCCCGAAGCGCTTGTCTCCGAGCTTCCGAAATATCGCCATTCATCTCCTTAGATTCTTCGGCCCCACTATGGTTCAGAATTCATGAAACTCTAGGCATTCCACCCACAAACCTCTGACCTTCTGATTCTCGAACTCTGTAATCCATTGCCATGTGCTCTTCTATGATAAACAAATAATATTTAATATCAACTTCAGACTTCGCGACTCTTCTTTCTTCAAGTCCTCAAATTTTTTAAAATTCGAAGTACCAAAACACTCCACAACTATGTTCTGTGTAGCTTTACCATATCTAATGGTCTAAAATAATTCGCCTTCCTTCGAAAATGAAACTCTCATTCACCGAATTTTAGTGAAGACTTCAAGAACTTCTTTCCCTAAAGATTTCCTTCGTTGTCCTTCCTGAGATTTAACTTCCTCAGGTTCCTCTGAACACTTCTTTTGACACTTAGTCGAACCTTGATCCGTGCACACCTTGCAATAGATCCTCTTCTACAGTCGACTCCACTATGGAGGATTTTTGCACTCCTTGCGACTATTTCCCAACTGCTTCTATATCCCGTGACTGAAATCACCCTATCCCTCCTGATATTTCAAGTATGAAAACTCTGTCATTCACTCCTTACGGATGTCGATGCACTCCTTGAAGACATAATTTCACTATCTCTTCTAATATTTCGAGTCGAAACAAAATCGGTCACGTACTCCTTGTGGACACTATGCACACCTTTCACTCACTCAGTGAAGAGAAAATGATTGAAACTTATATATCCCTCACAATGAATCATACATTCAACTAATAAAATGTGGTCATAGGCTCAAGAACAAGAAATAACAGAGAATTGAAAAATAACAGAAATTCTACCATTCACTCATTCAGATAGACACATAAAAATACACCTTTGGAGAAATATTCCTCTATTATATTCATTCAACTAAAACTTACATACATTCATATGTTGACAATTGACTATCTTCTATCAGCATCTTTCCAACACCAACTATCAATAACGCTTACTAGGCAATATTACAAATAATGATAGAAAGAGTTTCTCTTCGAGCCTTTCCCTCCAACTACTCTATGTTATCCTATAGAAATTAATTGTTATCAACTACTTCATATCTATTACAATAAATATTGAGTCAGAAAGATAAGAGAACAAAATCTAGATCTGTACTATGATATGATTCATAAAAAAAAATACATTTCCCATCGATATTATGTGATGGTCGAGCCTCCAATTATTAAAGAAGTTCATAACTCAATTTTGTTTTTCCAGATATTTCATTAATGCACTGATATTTGAAATTCAAAATATTTCAAAATGTGCACTAGTGAGCCCAACTGTCTTCCACGCTTATGCTTTGCTGGTGATGCTCCTGCATCATACTCCCTTGGCTGAAAAATTCATGGACTCTTGTCCATGAGCTCCTGCACCGATCTTCCATGCTTCTAGATCTTTTCTTCACTAACCCAACTAGCATCTTCTATTGGTTGTCCTTTCCACTTTACCAAGTATTCAAAATATGTCTTCCTTCTGGTCTTATTACCAACTCATTGATCTATGATCTTTTCCATTGCATATTATCTACTACAGGCATATATTTCTCCCACTGGATCCTCCCTTGATATTCAGATCCTTTGACTCCATTGTTCCAGTAAGGATACAGGTCTGCAATGTTAAGTATGGGTGATATACCCACATCTTCTAGCATTTCCAATTCATAATCATTATCACCAAACCTCCTTAGTAATTTACATGGCCCTATCTTTTTCAATTTTGTCTTATTGTATGTTCCCCTCGGGAATATCTCTTTCCTCAGATTGCTAGGACTTGATATCCTACTTCAAATTCAAGTTTCCTCCTATGATGATCAACTTTGTGCTTGTATTCACTTCTTCTCTTCTTCAGTTGCTCCTTGATCTGATTGTGAAGCTCCTGCATCTCTACAACGAAATCTTCAGCTACCGTGCTTCTAAACTCTCTCTATTTTAGGCCTCTTAAATCTGATACTCCTCTTAGATTCATTCCATACACAATTTGAAATGGACTTTTCCCAGTGCTCCTATTCACTGAGTCATTATATGAAAACTTGACTTATTCTAGAATCTGATCCCACTGACTATGGTGTTCAGTGACCAAACCCCTCAGAAAATCTCCTAAGATTCTATTCACCACTTTCGTCTGTCCATCCATTTATGGATGATATGAAGAAGTAAAAGATAGCTCTGTCCCCAAATTTTTCCACAATGTCCTCTAGAAATGACCAACAAATTTGGTGTCCCTGTCTGAAACTATACTCCCGGGCAATCCATGGAGTCTCACCACTTCTTTGAAAAATAAATTCGCAACATGCATTGCATCATTGGTCTTCTGGCATGGGATAAAGTGTGCCATCTTTGAAAATCTGTCCACCACCACAAATATGGAATCACTTCCTCTCTGTGTCCTTGACAATCCCAACACAAAATCCATGCTTATTGTTGATCCGAATTATTTTCGGCACGAAATGAGAGTGGAGATATAATAAATAAATTCATAGAGATATCGCGTATATCCAATAATATAATAGAAATATATTATACATTCAACCATAAACACAGAGATATAGTAATACACAATTTATATTAATGAAATAAATGTACAGAGATTGTAAAAATATAGAGTGAAAGACTCGCTAGAATGGTGGCATCTTATCTCTAAGAAGCGATGTGACGGATACTCGCATTCCCAAGAAGATGATTACAGTTAGGATATGAAGGAATTTTTACAATAAACGGGAATGCCAAAAACCCTATACATCCAAAAACCTAACCCTAGGAGATGAAGCGCCAAAAGTCATGTGGGCCCCGTTTGGGTAAGTTAGTACATCAAATTCCTGGGGTCATAAATTTTGCATACGATCTCTGTTTTAGGCGTATGATAACTCATTGGAAAGGTATCATTGAGGAGATTAATTTTGGGGTCTCAATCATGCCTTTGAATATCATTGAGAACCTCGATATTGAAAAACCTTCATTTAGGCCTTCAAAATGGCCCCAAAAGTTAAAACCTGCTAAAAACAGTAAATTGCCAAAATTGCCAGAAAACTGTATTGAGCCAGTCGGAAAAGGTGGGTGGCCATCGATATCCACCTGAATCAATCCTCCCTCCTCAGGAAGAAATGGTCTCCATTGCATTGAGTTCTTGGGGGAGAGGGAAAAGCGTTTGCTGGATCTACATCTTGGTGAGTTGCTTGTATTGTTGGAGATGTCGTGCTACTTAGTTTGTGGATGTCTGTCATGAATCTGTTGAAGTTGAGTGTTGAAGTTGAGGTTGTTCAACAAGTCGAGCGACATGAGAGCAAGGTGTGCAGAAGGAATATTTGAACTTTGTTGCAACCTTGTCGACCTGATTATGTTGGATAGAAGGTATAGGGGGTGAGGTTGTAGTGGTTGTAGTGTCCTTTTGTTCCCCTTTTGAACAGATTGTGAAGAAGCTGAATTTTGTAGTATGAGAGACTACCTTGCGACACTTTTTAGGTGGAACAATAGTTGGAACTATCTCTAGTATTCTATAGAGATGACCCCCCAAAGTAATAATGACACTACGGGGTCGAGACTCATAAACAACATGGCGTCTCCACATATATGGTTGACCCAAGAGAACATCACAGACATCCAGTGGGGCAATATCATATAATACCTCATCCTTGAAGGGTTGGATGTCGTATGACAATTGACATTGTTGGCTGACACGGAGATCTCTTTCTTGGCGAAGCCACCCGATGTTGTATGGATGTGGGTGTGGTGTTGTCAACAATCCCAACTGTTTGATGACCTCTTCTGAGATGAGGTTCTTCTGGCTTCCGCTATCCACAATAAAATGCAATGGGGTCCCCTTCAACCACATTTGTGAATGAAAAAGGTGCTCCCCCTCTTTAGGATATGTTGGTTCTTCTGGTTGAATTGTTGCAGTCGCGACAATAGCAATGGGGTCTGCGTCAATGATCTATTCTTTACCAGTGTTTTCAAAATCAGATTCTGAATCAAGGTTCGTATCCTTGTCTTTGATATCGGCCACCAATGAATTCTTTGAGAGACATTCATCGGTGTTGTACTAGGGGCTTTTGTGGAAATCACACCATTTTTCGGTGTCCTTCTTTGTCTTCCCATGACCCTTCTTTTCATGTGGCTTGTATTGGTTTTCGGGAGAATGTTTTTTAGGGACATCTTTCTCATACTTTGGTTGTTGTAGATTTGTAGAACCAAAATCCCGTTTGTTTTGGTGCTTAAATTTCTACTCAATTTTAACAACATATCGATAGGTAGCACTGAGTGATGAGATGTCTAGAAAATCCATTTGAGTTTGGATGTATCTGTGTAGAGCCCCACGGTATTTCAGAACCAAATTTTGTTCGGAGTCTTTGATACTCATCTTGGTGTGCAAGGTATGGAAGGTATTGGTAAACTCTGGAACTACTTGGCCCCTCTCTTGCCATAGTGTGGTCCATCTCATGTACTGGTCCTCATAGTTTCCAACAAGGTAATACTGTTCCTTTACCGCATCCACAAAAAAATCCCAAGTGGGATCGGCCCCATATATTCCAGAATCCTCTGGGGAAGTTTTCTCTGAGTAAGTTTCCCACCAATGTTTGACATGAGGGAGATATTTAAGGAGTGCGAAGGTGATCTTTTCTTTGTCGAAAAAATTGTGAACAGAGAAATAACCTTCTAGCACAGTTAACCATTTTTCTAGGGCTTCTGCATCTATTTGTTCCTCAAATACATGAATATAAAAATTAACTTGTACTTTGAAAAGAAAGGTGCCTCCAAAGTGGTAGCTTGATGAAGATGCGCCTGACGCTATCGACAGGCATTTAAGGATGTGGGAAAAATTCTCCATCATTTCGCCTTTCTGTCACGTTGGAGATTTCTCAAGTAATAGATTGATAGGATTGTCTGCTTCGTCGTTTTTATTTTCTTCCACCATTGAGGGTTTCTTGGGTGTGCGAGAGTGATTGTCTTCAAGAGAGACAATATCGAGACCCAACTTTCTATACTTGGACCTCGTCGGGGACATGCACTGAAAAAACGATCAATGATCAAGAGCAACCTACTCTGATACCACTGATCCGGATTATTTTTGACACGAAATGAGAGCGAAGATATAATAAAGAAATGCACAGAGATATTACATATATCCAATAATATAATAGAAATATATCATAGATGAAACCATAAACACAGAGATACAGTAATACACGATTTCTATTAATGAAAGAAATGTACGGAGACTGTAAAAATACAGAGTGAAAGACTTGCTAGAATGGTGGAAGCTTATCTCTGAGAAGAGATGTGACGACTACTCACATTCGCAAGAAGATGATTACAATGAGGCTCTGAAGGCATTTTTACAATAAATAGGAATGCCAAAAACTGTATACATCCAAAAAACTAACCCTAGGAGATGAAGCGCCAAAAGTCATGTGGGCCCCATTTGGGTAAGTTAGTACATCAACTTCCTGGGGTCGTGACTTTTGCATACGATCTCTGTTTTAGGCATATGATAGCTTGTTGTAAAGGTATCGTCAAGGAGATTCATTTTGGGGGCTCAATAATTCCTTCATCTATCATTGAGAACCTCAATCTCGAAAAACCTTCATTTAGGCCCTCAAAATGGCCCCAAAAGTTAAAACCTGCTAAAAATAGTAAATTGCCAAAATTGCCTAAAAACTATTTTGAGCCAGTCGAAAAAGGTGGGTGGCCATCGATATCCACCTGGATCAATCCTCCCTCCTTAGGAAGAAATTTTATCCATTGCGTTCAGTTCCCGGGGGAGAGGGAAAAGCGTTTTCTAGATCTGCATCTTTGTGAGTTGCTTGTATTACTGGAGACGTCGCGCTGCTTAGTTTGTGGAAGTTTGTCGTGAACCTGTTGAAGCTAAGGCTGTTCAACAAGTCAAGCTACATGAGAGGAAGGTGTGTAGAAGGAATCTTTTCTCTTTTCTGCAACCTTGTCGACCTGCTTCTGTTGGATAGAAGGTGCAGGGGGCGAGGCTGTAGTGGTTGCAGTGTCCTTCTGTTCCCCTTTTGAACAGATTGTGAAGAAGCTAAATTGTGCAGTATGAGAGACTACCTTGCGACACTTTTTAGGTGGAACAATAGTTGGAACTACCTCTAGGATTCTGTAGAGATGAGCCCCCAAAGTAGCAATGACACTACGGCATCGAGAATCATAAACAACATGGCGTCTTCACATATAGGTTGGCCCAAGAGAACATCACAGACATCCAGTGGGGAAACATCACATAATACCTCCTCCTTGAAGGGTTGGATGTCGTATGACAATCAACACTGTTGGCTGACATGAAGTTCTCATCCTTGGTGAAGCCACCCGATGTTGTATGGTTGCGGGTGTGGTGTTGTCGACAATCCCAACTGTTTGACGACCTCTGCTGAGATGAGTTTCTTCTGGCTTCCGCTATCAACAATAAAATGCAGTGGGGTCCCCTTAACCCACATCTGTGAATGAAAAAGGCACTTCCCCTCTTCAGGATCCGTTGGTTCTTCTGGTTGAATTACTGCAGTCGCGGCAATAGCAGTGTGGTTTGTGTCAATGGTCTGTCCTTTACTAGTATTTTTAGAATCAGATTTTGAATCAGGGTTTGTCTCCCTGTCTTTGATCTCAGCCACGAATGATTGTTTTGAGAGACATTCATCGGTGTTGTGCCAGGGGATTTTGTCTAAATCGCACCATTTTTCGGTGTCCTTCTTTGTCTTCCCGTGACCCTTCTTTTCATGTGGCTTGGACTGGTTTTCGGGAGACTGTTTGTTAGGGAAGTCTTTGTCATACTTTTGTTGTTGCGGATTTTTAGAACCAAAATCCCGTTTGTTCTGGTGCTTAAATTTCTTCTCAATTTTAAAATCATA
>JASDQU011312993.1:0-10400 GCA_032191745.1 Picea mariana
TTATACTATTGTTCATTTCTCATTGGATATAATTGAATGGTTTAAGTATAATTTGAAAAGGTTTTTCAAATTGTACTTGATACTGATTCACCCCCCTCTCAGTATCAACAAATCCTTCTACAGTCTCTCACAGAGACTTGCACTCAGCTCTGCAAGTCTTACACAAAATGAACAGAGACTTACAATACTTGATCACACAGATCCTGCTACTAGCACTAAGCCTTCAAGATCCTACCCCGCATAGGACAAGAGATATGCGCAGCTCTCTAGATCCTCTTTCCCCGGGTAAATCCAAGCACTAAGCCTTCTCACACTCTGTGCACTCAACACTTATTACAGCATGTACATAGCTCTTACAGTCACATAAAATTTTGATCACATAGATCCAACTTATGCACTAAGCCATCGACTAGACATGGCCTCCTTTCTTACATGGCCTAGACCTTTATTTATACATATAAAAAGGCCTAAACAATGGCTGACATCCCTTTCCCATTACAATATTCCCAAAAAACCCAAAAAGGTTCCACAAAAGGTGGCGAGATCCTGTGATCTCCGCTTTTCCATGCGCTTCGTCTTCGACAGGCAATTGAAATACCAAACGGTCAACTATGACCAATCATTCCTCAAAACTTGGTAGAGGGCCAATAGGCCCCCAACACTCACCTGTGACTTGTCCCGAGTCACTCTTCTCTGAGTAACTCTACCTCGAAGGCCTCGAGCTTCTCTCGAGCGACTTTGACCCGTTTCTTTGCTACTACTTGCTCGAAAAATTTCTGAATGAGTGCGTTACTAACTGGTCCTTCTAAGCTTTGCTCTGCTATGTTCACAACCTGTTCCAGGTCTGTCCCTTGGCTCTCAATCTCTAAGAATAGTTGACATGCCCTATCCTGCAAAGGTTGAAGTTGCTGCGTCACTTCCATGACCTTGTTCTGGATCATATGAATTTTCTGCTTCACGATGCACTGTATTAGTAACATTTCTTGTCCGAAGCACAAGAGCGATCAGGTATGAAAATGGTGCGATGAGCGTCAAGCACAACTCACAGAAGAAGTCTGTTTCAGGCTTAAATCAAGCGAGCGAGCAGTCTGATTTCAACGGTCAGGATTCATCCAAAGGAACAGATCAACGGTTGGCAGGTAATCGTGGTTAGCGAAGTTGCACCAAGGTTAGTGAAATGGATAGTGCCCATATTATGTGCAGGGAAGGATAGCAGCCGTCCATCCAGAGGACGCGTGGCGAGAGATCTAGTCGCGTTGGCATTTTTTCATTTGGGAGTTTGAGGGGTGAAGGTTCCGTGTTGTCCTATATCTTGAAACCTCGAACCCCGAAAGCACCGAAGGCGTCCAAAGCCAGGCCCACAGTATTGTCGGGAGAATTCAGAGCCGTCAGATCTAGAGGGATGCATGGCGCCAGATTAAGCCATCTCGGCATTTCGTTCATCGCAATTTCAAGGAACAGGGATCAGCCCCTTCCTATTCATGAACGTCGAAAGTGCCTCTGAGAGTAAACATAGGGTCACAGCCCATGGTCACCTGGGAAATAAAGGAGCTCCGCAAAGGGGGCCTAGGGCATTCGGTTTCAGTCACGAAGAGGCACGTCATGACCTCTAGTTGCCATCGGACCTGACTTCGATCCTGGTCTTCGCCAGAGTAAATGAAGCCAAGAAGGGGTGGTTGAAACCTCTCCTCATGCATTAAGTATAAGGTATGGAGGGTCTGGCGAACGGGCTGCTTGAGAGGGTCCTGTGTACCCATTTTCCCAAAGAAGCCATGCCGAGTCCTCGACTAACCAGAGGAGGTCTGCACACGCTAGCTTGGCATTTAATGGCTCAGCTACTCCCCTTGTGGGAGCCATGCGCAGTTAAGATGGCGTCTGATGAAGAATATCTTTCCAAATTCGGCTGAAGAGACACCATGCCTCGGGTGACTGAGTACGCCTCTGTTAGGTGAATTTTTCTGAGTATATAGACTCAGCCTTTGTATTTTGTAATCTATCGATGGTTGAGCAAGGCTCCCGATTGTAAAAACTTTAACGAAGCACTGGTTATTCTGGTTGTGTATTAACATCTGAGACTTCTTGCCTTATGAATGTTAGCTTCTTTCCATGTCTTCGTTCATATTGTATTAGAACAGCTTGGGATTGGAGGATCCAGTCGAGTTGTGACTGTTATAGGATGATGTAGGTTGGATCACTATAACAGTCACATTGTTTCTAATCGATCTCTGTGTTTTTCTGAGTGTTGAATGACTTGGAATTGGAGGATCTAGTCAAGTCACCCTTTTAGTTACCCAAAACTTTGAATCAAGAGGATCTTGCAGTTAGAGTTTTTCTTCTGCAAACTGCTGAAAGGCCTGTTGCCCAAGGTAGTTTTGCTCACTCCTCTCACCAAGTCTTCCACCTACCCATTTTACAATCAATCTACTGACTGAAGTTAGATCAAGACCTCCTTTGTTCTTTACATACTAGACCCAGTCCCCGAGCTAGAGTGATTCCATCCTGAGTCTCTACCCATTTGATCACCCATTAAAACAATCGTGACATAAAACTGATGGGCGTTGGACTCTGCTCCTGCAAGCAATCCAGGAGTGACTTCTGACGCTAACATTTCTGGTGTCATTGCCGAGGATGAAGTTGAAGATTTTCCCTGGGTAGAACGATATTGAGCCTCTGATTCTGAAGGTGCATCAGACATCAGAGCCCTTTGAAGATTGCTACTGTGCACCTGGTGACTCCATTGTGACGACTCCACTGTGGCGAACCTACCGTATTAATTGTGGCTTTCAGAGGCAGACACACATGGTCTCACCCACAACTTCCTCTAGCTACACCTGAAACTGATCCGGAGCTGGTTCTCAGAAAAGGAAAGGCCTTCGAAGAAGAAGCTTCCACCGTCGAACCAGGTAATCCGCCATCCCCTTCTATAGGAACTCCATTTCTCCTCCTCAGTTTCTCTATAGACCTTTCTCTAAGTTTTCCCATTTCCTGAATTTCGGGAGTGTTCCTGCTGAGTTTTCCCCTCCTGTTCTGGGACTGGAGGGAAAAATCCTTGTCACTCCCCTCTCCTCCGAGGCTATACCTTGGCATAGACCCAGGACCGCAGAAGATTTCCCCACGCCTAGTTTTACCACTTCTGTGCAAAGAGAGCACCCGCTGACTTGAGCTCGTTAGCCTTTTCCTTAGATTCTCTTTTGTTTCCCACTCCACTTCGTGACTCATTCCCAGTATCCCCTTCACGGACTCCTTCTCCTCCAAGTTCTCTCCCACCTAATATTCCTATGGCTGGTGCTAATCCCCCTCTAAACAGGATGGATGCCATAGTCGCTGCCAGATATGCTCCCTTAATCCTACCTCATCCTATGAATCCTCTCCCTACTGGAGATTACTTAAAGTACATGCCCAAGTTCACTGGAGAAGAAGACGTAACTGCGGAAGAGCACCTGGCTGCTTTCTACAGTTATGCAGACAACCTGAACATTGAAAATGAAGATGTCTAGATGAGAGTCTTTGTCTAGAGCCTAGATGGTGAGGTGAGGAAGTGGTTTAGAGGGTTGGCCATCGGATCTATTGTTGGGATTGAAGCCCTGGATGGTGCTTTCCTGAGGTAGTGGGGTGATAGAAAATATTTCATGATTACATGACAGATTTTGGGTCTTTGAAGAAGATGGAAGGAGAGTCTGTTTTTGACTTCTCCAAAAGATTCAATAAGATGTATGATAAAATCCCTGCCGAAATAAAACCCTCAGAAGCCTCGGCCAAGATTTCTTATGCTAGTTCATTTGGTCCTGATTTTTGTCTTCTATTGAGAGAAAGAAGAGCCACTTCCTTAGTTCAAATGCAAGATGCAGCCATAGAAGTAGAATCCAATGTATTAGCAGCTGATAGACTGAGGAACAAGGCCGACACAGACAGAAGAAGGGCAAGATCGGAAGCCTCAACTTCTGGCCCATTGGTGCCTCATCCTCAAGTGGATGAACTGACCAAGATGGTGAAGTCCCTGTCTGCAGAAATGGAGAGAATGAAGGTGGAGGGGAGGCAAGCTTACAAGGGCCCTCAAAATGCTGAAAACAAAGGGGGTTTCAGGAGGCCAAACGATATTAATTCCCCGACTATGCAAAGAGAGAGGGGAAGAGACAGAGAAGACCAGAAAATTCAGGCCCCTTTTCAAAATAATTTTATGGCCAAGGAAGAAGAAGGGGGAATAGATGAGCTTGATCCTGAAATCCATTGCTTCAGAGACATGCCTCCTTTTCCTCATCTCACTCAATCAGCATATGAGGAATCTCTTATGGATAGTCAGCTGAATGAACTGAGCAAGGGAGACAAGGTTAATTGAAACCAAGGCAGATATGATCTGAGGTCTAAGAAAAAGACAATAGTGCCTGATGTCCCTGAGCAGTCCACCAGAACAGAAAAGCCTGCTATTGAAGTAGCGGACAATCACAGAGGTAAGAAGCCCTGACCACTCTCTCCCATAGTCCAGAGCCATGTTCTCGAAATAAGAGAAATCCAAAAGCTTACATCTTCTTTTAATTTCGAACATGAAATTCAAAAGGTCAGAATCCCTGTGCCCCTAACCAAACTGATTAAACATGAAGGGTTCAAGAAACGCTTCTCTGAGATTTTACAGTCTGAGGTCTCATTCTCTCCCACAGACTCCATCAATTTGCAATATGAAAAGCCCACAGTTATTCTAGGTCCTATGGTAGAAGACATGAATGACTCATCCCCTCCCTTCTACACTTCCTTGAACATACATGACAAGGTACTGCACAACTGCTAGATGGATTTGGGGGCCTCTCACAACCTTATGCCCAAAACCATCATGGAAGAGTTAGGGCTAGAAGTCACCCGATCCTACCATGACCTCTATTCCTTTGACTCCAGAAAAGTTCAATGTCTAGGAGTTATCAAAGACCTGGTCGTAACCTTATTTCAGTTGCCCATGAAAAGTGTGGTCATGGATATTGTAGTGGCTGATGTTCCCCCCAAGTTCGATATGTTGTTATCAAGATCTTGGATAAAAACACTGGGGGGAAATTTGCAGATGGACCTCACATATGCTACTATCCCAGTGTTTGGAGGAGAGAATAAGAGGCTATACAGGGAAGCCCAACTGGCCTATATAATCAATGATGAGGCCAATCCTACCAACCATCCTATTTTTTCCTTGGACACTGATCTAGGTTCTAGTTTACTACAACTCACCCATGCTCCTGACCCTCCTCTTAAGCTCATAAAGTCGCCCACCAATTCCCATAAATTTCTTCCCTCCATCACCCCCGTCTGGAAACTGTTCTTTGATGGAGCTTGTTCTAGGGAAGGTGCTGGAGCTCGGGTGTTTTTTGTGTCATCGGCTCAGGAAACCATATCCCTATCATACAAACTAGAATTTGAAGCTACCAATAATGTGGTAGAGTATGAGGCTCTTGTCCTAGGATTAAGATCCACAAAGGAAATGGGAATCCAGGAAGTAGCAGTGTTAGGAGATGCATAGTTGGTGGTCCAACAGATAAGAAACGCTTATCAAGCCAAGCATCCTCAACTTAGAAACTACAGAAATGAGGTGTGGGACCTAGTTGACATCTTCTTCTTGGCATTCAACATTTCTTTTGTCTCAAGAGAGAATAGCACAGTGGCAGACTCCTTGGTCGCATCAGCAAGCAATTTCAAAATACCCTTGCCGCCCAAGCTCAGATATAATGTGGAGGTAAAATATAGGCCCTCCATACCTGACAACATAAAAAATTGGAAGGTATTTGAGGACGATCTCAAGATCCAAAAATTCTTGGAGACTGTCGAAGAATTTTCAGAAATGCATATCGACCAAGATTCTGTCTCTGAAGAAGGGCTTGATGGGGGTAAGTTTCTGAGTAAAATAACAGAGCGTAACATTGTGTAGCTCCCCAAAAACCATATTCCAAGAGGACCGGTTCCTTTAGAAAGGATTTTTGATAGAAATGATGTGTCATTAAAAGGGGAAGTCTCGGAGGATGGCGCTGGTACTATTCAGTGCAACATTGGCACCGAGAGTGAGCCCAAGTTTGTCAAATTTTCAAGAAGTCTGACAAAGGAGCGGAGGTATGAATACACTGAAATTTTGAAGGAATTTGCTGATGTATTTGCCTGGACCTACGAAGACCTCAAAACATATGACACTTCTTTCATCGAGCATAAAATCCCATTAAAAGGGGAGGCAAAGCCATTTAGGCAGAAGCTTAGACCGATCAATCCTATGCTGCTGCCTATCATGGAGAGGGAAGTGAAGAAGCTGCTTCAAGCTCAGATCATTGTACCACTGAGATACTCAGAGTGGGTGGCCAACTTGGTACTAGTAAGGAAAAAGAATGGAGAAATCAGACTCTGTGTAGACTTCAGAAACCTGAACAGGAGCTCGCGAAAGGATAACTACCCCTTACCAAAGATGGAACACATTTTGCAGAGGGTAATAGGAGCATCCATAATTTCCATGATCGATGGTTTCTCTAGCTACAATCAAGTCTCTGTTCTACCTGAGGATAGGGAAAAGATGAAATTCACCACTCCATGGGGCACATTCATGTATGCTAAGATGCCTTTCGGATTAATGAATGTAGGGGCAACGTTTCAGCGTGCCATGGACATAGCTTCATTGGGGAAAAGGATAAATTTGTGGTCGTCTATCTGGATGATATCACAGTATTTTCAAAATCCGATAAAGAACACTGTTGTCATCTCAGGAAAGTTTTCCTGAAATGCAGGAGTTTTGGCATTTCATTAAACCCCAAGAAATCTCTGTTTTCCATGCAGGAAGGAAAGTTACTAGGCCACATAGTATCAGCGGAAGGAGTTAGGATTGACCCTAGCAGAGTTGAAGTAATACAAGCCTTATCAATCCCGAGGTCCAAGAAGGAGGTCCAATCCTTCCTTGGTAAGATTAATTTTCTGAGGAGGTTTGTGCCTAACTTTGCTGAGGAGGTAAAACTTATAACAACCATGCTAAGGAAAGGAAATGAAGTGAGGTGGACTTCTGAATCGCGAAATTCCTTTGAGAAAATAAAGAAGGCCCTGTCTGAAGCCCCCGTGCTTATCAATCTCGATTACTCAAAGGATTTCCTTATTTTCTCCTTTGCTTCACCCGACACGGTAGCCGCTGTTTTATTACAGATAAACAAGGATGCGCTGGAGCAGCCTATTGCCTATTTCAGCCGAGCATTGAGGAATGCCGAAGTTAGGTATGACACTATGGAGAAGCAGGCCTACACACTGGTAAAGGCCCTCAAGGCATTTCGAATCTATGTCCTGCAGTCAAAAATCATAGCTTATGTCCCCTCAGCTACTGTTAAAGACATTCTTATTCAGCCTGACATAGACAGGAGGAGGAGTAAATGGATAGCCAAGATTCTGGAGTTTGACTTGGAAATAAAACCTACCAAATTGATCAAAGGTCAAGGTTTAGCTAGGATGTTGGCTGAAGCCAATTGCTAAGATTTGGGTATAAGTTTCCTCAACGAATGCTCAGGAATCCAGTAGGGTCGGCTGTCTGACATGGACCCTCAAAGGGAGCACCCATTGGCTCGATGTCCTTGGTACAAGGATGTCATATACTTTCTACAGGAGTTGCAACCTCTAGACGGCCTGCAAAGAAACAAAGCAAGAGCTCTAAAGCTCAAGGCAGTCAGATACTGCCTTATCGATCAAATTTTGTACTAGAAAGACCCCCTAGGGGTGCTTTTAAAATGCATGGATCCACAAGAGGCTGACACAATCATGGTCGATTTTCACAGGGGCCTATGTGGAGGGCACAATTTCTGGAAGGCCACAGCCCACAAAATTCTCAGAGCTGGGTACTATTGGCCCACCTTGTTCGCTGATGTTCATAGAGGAGTTAGAGCCTGTATCCAATGTCAAAGATTTGCAGGGAAACAACAGCTTAAGTCCTTGCCGCTAAATCCTGTGGTGGTTTCAGGACCCTTCCAGCAGTGGGGCCTAGATTTCATTGGAGAAATTCACCCCGCTTCCAATGGGCAGCACAGATGGATCTTGACTGCTACAGATTTCTTTACCAAGTGGATTGAAGCTATCCCTACTAGTAGTGCTTCCCATAAAGTAATCATTGGGTTCCTATAGGACCTCATCACCAGGTTCAGCTGCCCAAGTAAGATTATCACTGATAGCGCAGCCGCTTTCGGGTCTGAGCCATTAGCCAAGTTCTGTGAGCAGTTCGGAATCAAACTGATTCACTCCACCCCATATTATCCACAGGGCAACGGTTTAGCAGAATCCTCCAACAAAATCCTGGTAAGGATCATCAAAAGATTGTTGGAAGACAACAAGAAGGCCTGACATTCAAGATTAAAGTTTTCTCTATGGGTCGATCGAGTGGCCACGAAGAGATCTATCGACGTTTCTCCTTTCCAATTAGTCTGTGGAGCGGAGGCTGTTTTCCCTTCTCATTTATCCATTCCTGTAGCAAAATTCCTCTAGGATCATTAGGAGGAGCCTGATGACATGATTAGAAGGATTCATCAGCTAGTGGAGGCCCAACAGGTCAGGGAGCAGGCAATGGACAGAATTTAGGACCATCAGCAAAGGATCAAGCAGGTTTTTGATAAGAAGGCTAAGAAGGAGGGGTTCTAGATAGGAGACTTGGTACTGAAATGGGATGCTCCTAAGCAAGACAAGGGCAAGCACGACAAATTTGAAGCCCTATGGATCAGGCCCTTCAAAATCTCTGAAGTTTTCTCAAATAACATGTACAGGTTGCAGGATTTGGAGGGTGAAGAAGTTTTCAACAGCCTAGTAAATGGGCATTTTCTTAACAAATGTTTTGTCTGAGCCTTCGGTGGCGCCTCTGTGTGTAAATATTGTCCTTTAGTTTTTGTTTTTATTTTTGTTGTTGTTTCGGCTTAGTAAATGAATCCATAACCCAACAGCAAGGAACTGGAACTAGAAAATGATTCCTTAGAGCATCACAGAGATGACTCTATCCCCCATGGAGCCTAATGTTAGTAACATTTCTCGTTCGAAGCACAAGAGCGATCAGGTCTGCAAATGGCACGATGAGTGCCGAGCGCAGATCACAGAAGAAGTCTGTTTCGGGCTTAAATCAAGCGAGTGAGCAGTCTGATTTCAGCGGTCAGGATTCATCCAAAGGAACAGATCAACGATTGGTGGGAAATCGCGGTTAGCGAAGTTGCACCGAGGTTAGCGAAATGGATAGTGACCATATTATGTGCAGGGAAGGATAACAGCCGTCCATCCAGAGGACACGTGGCGAGAGATCTAGTCGCGTCGGCGTTTTGGCATTCGGGAGTTCGAGGGGTGAAGGTTCCGTGTTGTCCTATATCTCGAAACCCCGAACCTCGAAAGCGCCGAAGGCATCCAAAGCCGGGCCCACAACATTGTTGGGAGAATTTAGAGCCGTCAGATCTAGAGGGATGCATGGCGCCAGATTAAGCCGTCTCGACGTTTCTCTCATCGCGATTTCAAGGAACAGGGATCAACCCCTTCCTATTCATGAATGTCGAAAGCGCCTCTGAGAGTAAACACAGGGTCACAACCCATGGTCGCCTGGGAAAGAAAGGAGCTCCACAAAGGGGGCCTAGGGCATTCGGTTTCAGTCATAGAGAGGCCCGTCATGACCTCCAGTTGCCATCGGACCCGACTTCGATCCTGGTCTTCACCGGAGTAAATGAAGGCGAGAAGGGGTGGTTGAAACCTCTCCTCATGCATTAAGTATAAGGTATGGAGGTTCTGGAAAACGGGCTGCTCGAGAGGGTCCTGTGTACCCATTTTCCCAAAGAAGCCATGCCGAGTCCTCGACTAACCAGAGGAGGTATGCACACTCTAGCTCGACATTTAATGGCTCAACTACTCCCCTTGCAGGATCCATGCACAGTTAAGATGGCGTCTGACGAAGAATATCTGTTTGAATTCGGCTGAAGAGACACCATGCCTCAGGTGACTGAGTATGCCTCTATTAGGTGAATTTTTCTAAGTATATAGACTCAGCCTTTGTATTTTGTAATCTATCGATGGTTGAGCAAGGCTCCTGATTGTAAAAAATTTAACGAAGCACTGGTTATTCTGGTTGTGTATTAACATCTGAGACTTCTTGCCTTATGAATGTCAGCTTCTTTCCATGTATTCGTTCATATTGTATTAGAACAACTTGGAATTGGAGGATCCATTCGAGTTGTGACTGTTATAGGATGATGTAGGTTGGATCATTGTAACAGTCGCATTGTTTCTAATCGATCTCTGAGTTTTTCTGAGTGATGAATGAATTGGAATTGGAGGATCCAGTCAAGTCACCCCTTTAGTTACCCAAAACTTTGAATCAAGAGGATCTTGCAGTTAGAGTTTTTCTTCTGCAAACTGCTGAAAGGCCTATTGCCCAAGGTAGTTTTTCTCACTCC
>JASDQU011312993.1:10613-24819 GCA_032191745.1 Picea mariana
ATGGGACCTCTTCATTTTATCTAGGGTCGGTAGGGCCTTCAGTTGTACCTGTAACTTCTCGGCTTGGTACTTAGCCTCCTAGAGCCGTGACTCCAATTTATGCAATTCAGGGTTCTCGGATAGGGTCTCATGTATCTGCGCACTTCTACTAATTAATTGCTTACATTCATCAGTGAGTGCCTTAATCCTTTCTACTGTACTTCAGGCATTCACTTCTCGTTGGTCACGTTCATCTTATGGAGTACTCGGTATAGCTTGGAGCTCTAGTTCTACTACTCTTTGTTGTAGTTGCTGAATGATTTCAACAAGCTTCATTACTTGGCGTTCTATGGGTTCTTTTTCCTTCTGTTCTAATCCAGTTACAGAGTGAAATGCTCTGTTGATTGTTTCTTCGATCTCGATCTGCTTTGCGAGCAACTGCTCCTTTTCTTTCTGGATTTTCTCTTTGTCTTCTTCAAATTTCACTAGGATGGCATCCTTCTCTTGCTGCGCAGCTTGGCACTGCTCTATGATTTCCTCCCGTGATTTCTTTAGGGCATGTGTAACCTGCGCTGTTTCTTCTTCTGCATTCTGAAGATGAACTTAAACTATGTCGGCGATCTTACAGAGTTGAACTGATTCATCTCCCTCTTCTATTGTTCCTTCTAGCAGAGGCATCGTAGGTGCTACATGGCTAGACTGAAGTGATCACTGCACTCCTCGGAGATCGGTTTCAATTCCGTTGTACATCGTTTCTTGCTTGGCCTCCTGCTTTTTTGTGATCTCTTCTATATCTTCATTCAAATTCACGAGGAGAAAGATGAAGTCTTCTGGATTGAGCGCGGTCTTCATCTTGTTCATGGTCGCTTTGGCTTTCTTCTTAATGGAAGACTTCGAAGGTGACCCTTTTCTTTTCTTTAGAACTTCGACTTCGTCTTCTAGTTGCTGTTCAACTTCTTCTAGGTATTCGTCGTTACCTTCTTCATCTAGTGTGAAAGAAGCTATCCTTACAGAGCGGCTATCCACATCTTGAACCTCTTCAGTTTTCTTCGTCTCCTTTGTCTTCTTTGTCTTATGCGTCTTACTGGGCCCAGGTGTGTCCTTCATAGCTTCTGGGCTGCTGATATCTGAAATATCCATTGGATCTGCTGCAACAAGGAGGTCTGCAAACCATTCCTTGGTGATCTCTTCAAGGTCTTCTTTTTTCAGTTTATAATAGGACCGCAGCTGTTCCTGGTGCTCATCAGTGCGTGGAGTTAGGTATATGAAGTGGTGGTCCGCGCTGAACTTCATTAAGAGTATGAATCTGTGGAGTGTGTTCGGAGTAATGCGAGGTGTGGATTGTATCGCGATCTTCAACTGGATGTATTATCTGTGAAAGAGGGTATTCGACTGCCTTTGCCTATTCATATCTGTCATGTACCATAACGTACTGAACTTCGCAGCCAATGGTTCAAACGGTAGGGTTTCGGGAAAAATGACATCCTTTGGCATCTCCCATGCTATGAAGGCGATCAAGATGAGAAGCTAGCTAAATTGGAACTCATATCCTTGGTCTTGCGCTTCTCTGCAATCCAATTCGAGTTGATCCGCTAAGTACTTCGACCAGTTCATTTGGACTCCTTCTACGCATTTTCCTGCGAGATCAACTACAAACCCAGATATTTGCATCGGTCTGTTCTTGCAGACTAACTTTCCTGCGATCATCTGATAGGCGAGGCACAGTGCACCACTATCAATAGAGGTTACCTTGTAACCTCGCACGCCTTTTTCAACCTTTCCATAGGCCTCTTTAATCTTCTGTGAAAGAGCGCGATCCTTGGTCTTTCCAGGATAATAGTCTTGCGGGTCAGGGCCCTGCATGCTCAGCTCAATGATTTGATTGATCAGTGCCAGATCAATCATTATACGTCGGTTCAACCAGAGATATCCTCCATGGTAGCTCGCTAGTAGCAATTTTACGCAAGCGTTCACCTCCTGGTGCCTGCCAAAGTGTGGAATCTTCATTACATTAAGTAAGGTGGACTGCGCGAGGTTCATCGTCCATTGCTGAGGGACGATCTTGGAATTCTTCCCCTTTTTCATTGTCAGATACTTGTGTGGGGCAAGAATACTGTAGGCTTTCTGGTCACCAAGGTTGAAGTCATAAAACTTCAATGCTGTGAGCTTGGTCTGCTCAGTGCGAACTGTGCGCACTCCCTTCAGTAGGTATGCAATGATCATAGGATAGTCGTAATCTTGGGGCACACTTTCATGGTTGATTTCACCTTTTAGAGGAGGTATGTAAGAGGGAAAGATACTATGGATCAGCTTGGCATTCACGATGTCATCTCTATGTTTAGTACGTTTATCGACGGTCTGTCAGGATAGTCCATCTCGAGCAGTGGATAGAGAAGCTGCTACTCCTCTTGATGAAAAGGCTTGGACTCCATTGGACATTCCTCTATCTGACATAACTCTTTCGGTTCTTAAGCTAGTGAGTACTTCTCTCACCGATTCTTCTGCTACACTAAGCTCGTCGGACATGTAAGCTCAGGATCACTTTCTTAGGTTGTCAATGGGATGAAGGTACCATAATCGAGTAGAGAGCAAGGTGGGGTAGCACTATTTCACAATGCGGGTATTCTGTGAGCTCAAGTTCTCAATTGGAAAAAGTGTCTTCTAGGCATGGCGCGACAAAATAAGTAAGTAAATATGTAACAAACTGCTTGCAACGGAAAGGAGGGTCCATTAACTCTTGATCTATCCGTTATGGCGTAGTCTAACAGTCATGTAATATGTCATAACTTTCTTTCGAGCCGTTCAGGACATTAGCGGAATGTGTATATCATAGTTTAATGACTATATTACTTCGATATGGCGAAGTGACATATGTCGCTGTTCTGCTATCCCGACGAATCACAAATTCAACATGTTTTCCTTCTACGGGGTTTCTTCTAGAATATTCTGTAATTTCTCCAACTTCGCTTTCTTCTTCATGAGTTTTCTATCCTTCTTCCCAGTGAGCTTAGTCTCGGTCATCCTTTTTTCATTCTGATTCTTTTCTTCTCTTGGCATGGTAACTTCACAGTGCTGAGATTCTTTCTTCAGATCCACGGGTATTACTTGTCCAACATATTTTTTAGTCCTCTGGGGTTCTTCTAGCATTCTGGCAAATTCGTCATCCAATTTTCTAGGGTCAAGAACCCTTGATCTGTTCTCCCATTCTTTAATCAACTGCGTGATCCTTCTAGTCATAAAGTCTCTTAACTCTTGTTTCTGTTGTTCTAGGTCCTTTTCTGCTTCCTATTTTTTGGCTTGATCTTTCTCAATCCAAGGTTTACCAAGTAACATAGTAAACAGGGCGCTGTCCTCCACAAACTTAACAATCTCAAAATCTTCTTCTGTCGAAGCTCCATGAGCATTCATAGATATCTGAGTGAGATTTCCACATAGGTTTACCAACTTTCCTCTGAATAACCCTATTCCTCCTAATGAAGGGGTCATGTCAGGTCTTCCTATAGCTTTCCAGGTTCCTTCTGTCATAATGTTCACCTGTGTTTCTTCATCCCAAACACAATCAATGTCGAAGTCTTCTATTCTCACTTCGATATGTTCTTTCTTCTTGAAGATTTCTAATAAGCTGAGGTCTCTGTGATCATTAAGGGTTTCTTTCATTTTCATCAATACTTTCTCTGATTTTTTTTGGGGTTCCTCTATAATCTGAGTCTCTGGATCTCCTGCTTTCTCTATATTTATCTTTTCAAGTCTAGCAACCATTCTAGGGCAATCCAGTACTTCGTGGTCCATAGCTTTACAACAAAGACAATTGGGTCTTCGCCTAGGGAATTCCTTAGCAAGATGTCCGGGCCTTCTGCAATTGTAACAAAGAGTTAATCCTCTCTTTCTCTTCAATGATCCCCAACTTTTCATGTATTGTGTGATAGGATCATAACAGTTAGCTTGCAAACATTTCTTTCTAGGATCCTACGTCCATTGGTTAGTCCCAAAATTCTTTCTATGCATAGGTATAACATATCTATCACTATACTTATCAGATCTATTCATATCAAACTTTCTTTCATCTATTAATTCCCTAGTTTTGAAGCTAGTATAGAATCTATCAAACATACCTAGATCCATGCTTTAGAAACAAAAAATTTCACTTATCTTACTTCTACAGAGCACAAAGCTTCCAGGTCTAAGACTTTTAACTATTCTTACCTTTTTCTTGTAGATCTGACCTCTTTCTTTGCAGATCTGACTTCTTTTTCTTTAGATCTAACCTCTCTTCTTTAGATATGACCTTTCTTTCTTGGCACAAAGCTTCATAGGTAAAAAAAAACACTGCGCACTAAGGCAATAGATATACACACAGAGCTTATTTCACACAAAGCTTCTTCTTCTTCAGTTCCTAGCAATCATAGTTCCAGGTCCCAGCAACGGAACCATTTGTTGGCACAGGGGCATACCTAGGGTTCAACACTCAAGAGCGCACCAACAAAGCCCTAACTACCAACCCTTTCGGCAACACCTGCAGAGCAGATGAAGTTTCACCCGAGGTAGAGGAAGGGGTGATTGCAGGAATCAGGTGTCTGCAACCTTAGCTGGGACATAGATATATGATTATCTTGCTTACAATGCACTTAGCGTTAGTTGTTTCCTAACATACATTCATTAATGCACTCCGCAGAAAGCATAGAGCACCGCAGTAATTACTCAGATATAGCACTTAGCAATGATGAACAGGTTATACTCAATAGATTAAGCACTTAACATCTTATGTATCATATATAACATGCATTCATATCTCATAAGCACAAAGCATCAATAGATCTATATAAACATATCAGAGCACTTAGAAAGAGAGAGACACACCCATCAGCACAATACACAGAGTTACCGTGGTTCACCCCCACCCTGGGGCTACATCCACAAAGTCTGCTTTATATTATCTTGGTCAAGCAGTTACAACACGGAGCTTCAATGACCCTTACTTCGCACAGAAAAAAAAATCTGCACAACTTGCTAGATCCCTCTTGCTTGCACTTAGCACAAAGCCTTCTACAGTCTCTCACAGAGACTTGCACTCAGCTCCGCAAGTCTTACACAAAATGCATAGAGCCTTACGATACTTGATCACACAGATCCCACTACTAGCACTAAGCCTTCAAGATCCTACCCTGCATAGGACAAGAGATTTGCGCAGCTCGCTAGATCCTCTTTCCCCAGGTAAATCCAAGCACTAAGCCTTCTCACACTCTGTGCACTCAACACTTATTACAACATGCAAAGAGCTCTTACAGTCACATAGACTTTTGATCACATAGATCCAACTTATGCACTAAGCCATCGACTAGACAGGGCCTCCTTTCTTACCTAGCCTAGACCTCTATTTATACATAGAAAAAGGCCTAAACAAGGGCCGACATCCCTTTCCCATTACAATATTCCAAAAAAACCCAAAAAGGTTCCACAAAAGGTGGCAAGATCCCATGATCTCCACTTCACCATGTGCTCTGTCTTTGACAGGCAGTCGAAGTACCAAACGATCAACTATGACCAAGTATTCCTCAAAACTTGGTCGAGGGCCAACACTTGCACAATGGAGTACATTTCTTTGTCGTAAGTAGGGTACTTACGAACATCATATGATAGTGTCTCACTATGATAGGCCACGGGGTGGCCATGCTGAGTGAGAATGATGCCCACAACATAGTCTGAAGCATCTGTCTCGATCTCAAAGGGATGTTGCAGGTCTGGTAGTGAAAGTACTGGGGCTGAGCACAATTACTGCTTCAAATCATCGAACACTTGTTGTTGGGACCAACCCCACGCAAATTTTTCCTTACCACCACCCTTGTTTATTTTGCTGAGGGCCCATGCAATATGGGAAAATCCCAACACTAACCTACGGTAGAAATTGACAAGGCACAAGAAGCTCCGAGGATCAGTGAGTGTGGTTGGGGCTGACCAGTCATGGATGACTTGGATCTTGGTAGGATCCACATGTATGCCATGATGATCAACGATGTATCCTAGGTAATGGACCTTGTCCATGCCGAAGGAGCATTTTTCCAAGTTGACGTATAGCCTCTGCTACCGCAGGGTGTGCAAAACTTGCTGAATATGCTGCAAGTGTTCGACCCCAGTCTTGTTGTAAATGAGAATGTCATTCAGATACACCACTACAAAAGTATTGGTGAATGGTCGTAAGATATCGTCGATCATCCTCATGAAAGTGGCTAGAGAATTTGTCAAACCAAAGGGCATGACCAACCATTCAAAAAGGCCTTCCTTTGACTTGAAGGCGGTCTTCCATACATTTGGCTATTCTATCGGGACTTGGTGGTAGCCAGAATTCAGATCAATCTTACTAAAGTATTTGGCCCCCGTGAGTTGATCAAGGAGGTCATCGATTCGAGGAATTAGGTATCGATTTCTGGCTGTGATTTTATTTAGAGCTCAATAATCAATGCAGAGTCACCAGGTTCCATCTTTCTTCTGTACCAACACGATTGGGCTCCCACAAGGTGATGATCTGGGATGGATGTGCCCCTTGTGGAGTAGTTCTTGGATCTGTTGCTTGATCTCCTTATTCTATAATTGTTAAGGTCCTAACCCGCACTTAGGTAGATCAATGTATTCGGATGTAATAAAGGTCAATATTAATAAGACCTTTCAATAAAATNTTGCTATCTGATTCAAAGTGCTATTTCTGTTGCTATTTCGTATATCGTTTTTGTGTATTGTGAAGATTATGCTGGATATTTTACTATTATTCTGTCATTTCTAGAATTTCATTTATGTTCTGCATATTTTATATATCTGGTATCTTGCAATAATAGAGAGTGGTGATAGACTAGCCCATAGAGCAACGATGCACTGTGGGTCAGATCGATGGGGTGCTTGACCTGGCAATGTAGAGGTACCTCGATAGGTGAGGAGAAGATATCCGAGTATTCTTCCACTACCTTATCTACTTGCTTCTGCTGTGTGGAGAGGTCATCTGTAGAGACCCTGGATGTGGATGTGATCTTTCACTTATTCTGAGAGAGAATCATGAAGAAGACAAACTTCCCCGTCCGAGAGATGACCTTCCTACATTGCTTAGTAGAGATCAAGGAAATAACACTAGGTGCGACTTCCTCGAGTATCATGCACAATTTCCTGTTCAAAGCAATAATAAAACTACGAGGCCTAGACTCATATACAACATGACGTTTCCATAAATAAGGTTGGCCCAAAAGAACATGACAAACTTTGAGAGGAGCAACATCACACAATACCTCGTCTTTGAAGGGATTTATGCCGTACGACAATCGACGCTGTTGGATGACGCAGAGATTGCTTCCTTGGTGGAGCCATCCAATGGTGTAAGGTTGTGGGTGCAACATTGTTGGCAAGGCCATCCGCTTGATGACCTCTGCCGAGATGAAGTTCTTTTGGCTACCACTATCAACGATGAAGTGCAGCGGGGTGCCTTTTACCCACATCCATGAATGGAAGAGGCACTCTCCTTCTTCTGGCTCGTCTGGTTCACCAGGATGGAGCTTAGTGGTAGCAACGGTTGCACTAGGTTCCATGTCAATGATCCGTCTTCCCCTTTCTGGTTCTGGCTCAGAGTCAGAACCCGCATCTGATTCAAAGGATTTCACATCGACCACCAGCGACTGCTTTGAGCAACAGTCAACAGTGTTATGCCAAGGGCTCTTATGGAAGTCGCACCACTTCCCAGTATCTTTCTTTGTCTTTCCGGTGTGCTTCTTTGCTTGCGGCTTGGATTGGTTGTCCTGCTACTGTCCATCTTTGCTCTGTCCTTTGTTCTGTGGGTTGGGGCCGCCCTTTCCTGGCTTTTGTTGTGAGGGGTTCCCAGGCCCAAATTGCCACGTCTTTTGTTTGAGCTTCTGCTCGATTTTGACGGCATATCGATAGGCCACGCCCAAGGATGAGATGTCCAGAAATTCCATTTTGATCTGGATGTATCTATGCAGATCACCACGATACTTGAGCACCAAATGTCGATCTGAATCTTTGATACCTATCTTGGTGTGCAAGGTATGGAAGATATTTGTGAAATATGGCACTGCTTGGTCTCTTTCTTGTAGTAGTGTGGTCCATTTGGTATACAAGTCATCATAACTTCTGACATGGTAGTATTGTTCCTTAATAACATCCCTAAAGGATTCCCAGGTGGCAGTGACTGTAAATAATGAGGGTTCCTCTATTTCCTTTTGCTCACAGAAAGTTTCCCACCAATCTTTGACATGGGAAACGTCTTTGAGGAGCGCAAAAGTAATCGTTTCTCTGTTCAAAAAGTTATGGACAGAAAAATACCCTTCTACTATATTCAACCACTTGTCTACAACATCTGTGTCTATCTCACCTTCAAATATAGGAATAACAAAGTTTATTTGTACCTTCAAGGGGGCGGCACCTTTGCTCGAAGAAGATGCGTCGCCTGTTGGTAGCCGCCGAAGGATTTGCGTGAAACTATCCATCACCTCGTTCCTCTGTTGTGTGAGGGATTCCTCAATCAACAGTTTGAAAGGATATCCTGTCCCATCATCTTTCTTTTCTCCCACCATGAGAGGTCGTTTGGGCATGCGAGAGCTTTTTTCCTTAAGAGAAACAAGCTTGAGACCCAACTCTTTGTACTTCGACCTTGTTGGGGACATGCATTAAGACGACAAGGAGCATACCCCTTTGATACCACTGATCCAGATTTTATGAGCATAACGAAATGACTACATATTATTAACAGGTGCTTAACACAAAANCCTTTTTACAATAAACAGGAATGCCAAAAATCCTAGACATCCAAAAACCTAACCCTAGGAGATGAAGCACCAAAAGTCATGTGGGCCCCGTTTGGGTAAGTTAGTACATCAATTTCCCGGGGTTGTAACTTTTGCATACGATCTCCATTTTAGGCGTATGATAGCCCGTTGGAAAGGTATCGTCGAGGAGATTCATTTTGGGGGAAATATCGAAGTAATTTCTATATTTCTCCCCATTTTCCCAAAAAACATCGTTTAGGGCCTCAAAACGATTTTGGAAGTGAAAAACTGCTAAAAAACGTAAATTACCAAAATTGCCAGAAAACTGTTTTGAGCTAGTTGGAAAAGGTCGGTGGCCACCGATATCCACCTGGATCACATGTATAGAAGAACTTTCTCATGAGGAGTTGTACACTTGGCAATTACTCACCTACTTTGGAGATTTTCCCTACCTTTCTGACTTAGTATTTTATTACTATATGTTGAGGTTGTTACTCCTTTAGGAGCTTCCTTGCTTATGGAGAAGACATGTGGCTCTTTGTATGCACCTTGCATGAGATTGAAGATTGACGAAGATGACATGTGGCATCACATTTATTTAGAAGTTTCTATTCAGTGTTTTCTATGGGAATTTTAGACCTAATTCACCCACTTAGAGTATTATTGTAATATTTTTTTCATTTTCTAATACTTTCCTTGGAGAACAAAATAAGGAAATTATTATTTTATTATAGAAGAGAGTTGAGCTTAAACCTATATAGGGGTTTTCTTTCTCCATCATTTGCATGATTGGATTTGGGGATTTTTCCCCTTGAGCAAATTAAGGAAGGTTGTAGTTTATTTAGTTTATCTATTTCATGCCTTGATCATATGTAGTGCCTATCCCTTGATTCCATGCCCCATGGATAGGCACTAGGCTTGATCTACCATCATCTTTTCATTTTTCCATACTACAACACTTGTTTTGATAAAGCCACTCTTCATTTCACCTTGATCCATCATAGCATAAGCTTTAACAATCCTATCTTAATGAAGCCTCCCTTGGTTGGAGAATATCCAACCTAAAGTGTGGAAGAGGGTTGGTGAGGTGACAATGTCATCACTCTTAGTTCCCTTGAGGTTGCATTTTGTGGTTATGAATTTAGACACATTGAATGTAGGTTCATGAGGTAACACCTCTTAAAATTCATGAAACTTTAAACTTAAGTTTTTTTATCCATGGATCATTCTTTGAAGTCATAAATGTGAGAAAAATAAATGCTTATACACTTGGAAGTCAAATTGTTCTTTCCTTCTGAATAAGAAATGTGTCACACTCATTAGGTTGTTCATCATTAGTCATTCATGATTTCTTGTACTCATTTGTGTGATGTATATCTATTTATCACTCTTAGTTCCATACACACTACTCATTAATAATGATTCCCATATCCACTACTCATTGATAATGATTCTTCTATGTTACTATATTTATTTCTAGAGGAGGAGGTGCTTGGTATCAATCTAAGGACCCTCTTACATTTTATCTACAATCAAATTAAAAATATATCATAAATTGTTTTCTTACATTTTCTCATGAAAGAAAGAGAAAGAAAGATTTAAAAGATTATTGTCTTTTAACAATAATTCCCTCCATCATTTGAATATTTTCTTTACATTAGGAAGATGTTGTCAAGTTAGCTTTAGGTTAGATAACATTACATTAAAATAGGTTAAATTAAAAATAAAAAAAATTACACCCATAGTTATATATATATATATAGAGAGAGAGAGTGTTACATATGTATATGAAATTATCTAAAATATTAATTTCTTCATATTAAGTGATAATAAAAAAAATTACAATGTATGAAATTTGATTTCTTTGGATGCTGGATTTTTCTTACTGAAATACAACTTCAGTAGACCTAATTGTTAAGAATACAATTTCAGTGAAGAGGTCCCTTATCCCACAAATAAGAGAATCTCATACACCAATTTAATGTCGAACTTAATCATAATCTTAAAATTAAATTATTATTAATAAAAAATATAAAATAAGAATTACTTAAAAAATACTCATATAAAAATTAACCAAAAAAAAAAAATTAGAAAAATAAAATAAAATAATAGATAGAAAAAGCAAAACGTAAACATGCATTCTTTTATTTACTTTTAAATACATCAATCTTGAGAATTTAATGCTGAAAATTTTATTTTTGAGCAATGTCTTGTGAACGTCAAAATTTGGCAGTTTAACCGTTAAAAAATGCTAATTTATAATGCCAGCAAACAACAAGAAGCCGCTACAAAACATGGAAGTTAAGTGACTTAAGTAGATGCTTTGATCTACATCTGTCAGCAAAACACCAGATCAGTGGCGACATATTTTGTCCAAATATACTGGTGCCACATAAAACACTGTTGGATAATCTCCGTACTGAAGCCATCCAACTGTAAGTCGACCCGGAAGGCAGAGCCTAATCGAGCTTTCTTTCTTGTCTTTTCACTGCCTACAAGCGTTAGCTACGAGGCTGGTTGAATAATTTGATTGATGGACAAAGCCTGACGTAACCTACAAGCATCAGGGATGATAACTTACCTACAACTGTTAGCGAGAACCATAACTCAGAGCGTGAGTGAGGAGGATAGCTTACCAAAACCAAAACCGGGACAATCAGAACCAGAAGTTGCTGTATCAAACAGCTCCATATTCTTCCAGAACAAACAATCAAACGATCTCATCTCAGATAGAGATTGTGCCCTTCCTTCTGCCCAAGTAAGAAAGACACACAGATGGAGAGCCTGGCTATTTATTTCTCTTATTTCCTAGTGTTAAGAAAAGAATAAATACATCACTTCTGGCAAAACTGATAGGAAATTAATAATACTCCACTCTGATATACACAAAAGAGCAAAGCCATATACTTGACCTAACAACTTTCACAAGCTTGCTTTGGCTCTGCGCTTTCTGTTCTTTGAAGAATAGAATCTACGCGATCTACTGCTGCCCTTGCTCCCTCTCCTCCTTCAACCGCCTATGCTAACAAGTCAACTTTTGAACTAACAAATCTACTTACTATGATGTTTCCTCTCCTGCTACGGCCTCCACTTGTTCTGGTGCTGGATCAAAACAAGCAACTACTGGATCGACTGCTTCATGCACATCAACCACTAGTGCCCAAGGCAGCCAAGCTTGATGGACAGATTGTGGACCCGGGGGAAGTGCCCAAGGCAGCCAAGCTTGATGGACAGATTGTGGACCCGGGGGGATGGTGAGGCATACATAACACTTGAAAATAGGAGTAATGAAATGGAACCGGGAGACAGCATCAGGAGGCGATCAAAGAAAAAGCCACTGGGTATTTATTAAATGAATGATTGAGTACAATATATGATGATATTCTGTTTAGATGGTTGGGACCAATAGACTGTTAAAACCATTATTCAGTTTAGAGGAGAACACAATTAATCTCCATTATTTCTAAGTTTTCCTTTTAATAGAGAAATGGATTGTCTACAATACAAATGCTTAACATAAGTAACATGCCTGCTGGTCTGAGTCTCAGCTAGCTTACAACTTGATTCTAACAATTTCATTTTGACCTTTCTTGTTGTTGTCAAATAATAATGGACATGAAGCTTCTTCCTTGATACTCCAAATATATTTCAACTTGACTTTATTATGCTTCAGTGTTCTCTTAGCTTGTTATTCTTCATTTTGGAACAAGCTTGGCTTTGCTTCCCGTCTCCAGGTGTTGGAGTCATTTCTCATTTGTTAACAACGTCTAGAACTAGAAGCTATGATGAGTTAACATGTGCTGCTTCAAGATAAACATTTGAACGACCGGAATTGGCTCTGCTATCTGTTGAGCCTCGTTTTTGGTGCCAATTAACATTCATAATACTCCACACTTAGTCAATGCACACCCTCCATAATGGAGAAATATGACAGCAAGATCATAATTTGATTTCTTCATGATTTTTTGGAGCAAATCGCTCATCTGAAGCTCGATCCAGCATCAACAGGAGGTCGTTGTGATATATCATTACTTTAGAGAGAGATTTCAGGTTCAACGGTTATGTTTTAACATGTATAAATATGCCAAAACTTTGAGGCATTATTTTTTTTTTCTAATTTGGAAATTATGAACCCAATTTAGCTGAATTTTAAAACTCTGGTTCTCTTCATTTGATTTGCTGATTCTGTGCATGAGCCAAAGCTTGGAAGGCCCCCCTTGCAATGGTTCGTGTCACAATTGTACATTGATGTATACAGGTTTTATTTGCTACTTCTTCATTTGGTGTTTATAGATATTTCATTGTTTTCTTTTATTTAATATTTCTTTCATTTTCAGTTTAGCTGATGATGTTTTCTCTTTTGAAAATTGCATTTAGAATTAATTTTAAACTTTCTTATAAATCCACAATCTTCATACGTCAACCAAAGTATTGCGGTGAAAGTCATGACTGTAAGCTCCCTTAACCAGCTCATTCGGAAAGCAATCGGAACCGTATTCAACTATCACAGCTCATTCGGAAACCAACAGGATGTAACTGTTTTCTTGTTGGGAGCTTTTGGAATGGTCCATTACTCCATCTAGGGTTCTCTACCTAGATATCCGGAACAGTTAACACATAGCCAACAAAAGCTTGATGGAAGCTTGGCTATAAAGACATCTGTTTGGTCTCCAAGCTTGCTTAATTTTCAATTAATTCCCTTCAGTCTTACACCATCAATCAGAGTGAGCAGAGCTTGGAAGTGCCATACGGAAAGCAAAATTAGTGTGGAACTAGGAAAACTTCTACAACAATTAGTCAAACTCAAGCAACATCAATGGCTGGAGGTATGATCCATTTGGCATCTAAATTTCGATTCTTTTAAAGAGTTTTTATTCCACATATTTTAGAATCGAGTTAAAGCTAACATTTGGTATCAGAGCTATTTTATCTCTGCCTTGGTGTTTTGGAGAAAGACAGGTTTATTCTCTCTCGGTACGTCCCTATTGGGTTTTTCTTGCATTTTCTCTGCACATTTTAATGCATATTGCTGTACGTCTATCCATATTAAGATGGCATAACCATACATTTCTGTGTGTCTTTCTTTTATAATTTGGTTGTATGTTTTTAAATGAAATTGCCGTGCTCTATACAGAGAGGTTTCATTGCATTGCTGTGGGTCTTTAGGTTATTTTACTATACGTTTTTCCCTAAGGAGAATAACATCTGTACACTTTGCTTCTGAGTCACACAATAGTTAGAAGCCAAGGGGCATAGTTTTATGTCAGATTTAGTAGTTTTAGATAGGAATTGCTTGATGCACTCCTTCACTGTTATTACATGTAAATGTGCTTGCAATCCGGGTGATCTTTTATGGTCATTAAAATAATTTCTTTCTTAACCTCTAATTAAAAACATGCTATTTTGAATGAGTATACATCGTTGAATGTTATGCATGAATATTGTAGTTTTATTTATGCAATTTATAA
>JASDQU011312994.1:13268-24806 GCA_032191745.1 Picea mariana
GGTGATGGTAGCACTATATAAAGGGGTTCAAGCAATGTAATGAGACATGAAGAGAAATATTGTATTTGGAGTGGTAGCTCAATAGGAGGATGCCCCCTCGAAGAGGCAAGTGAACAGGAGAGGATCCCTTCCATAATAGGATCCATTGTATGGTGTTTCCCTACCTCAAGGGTTTTGATAATAATAGAGTGTGGTTTCTTCTATATTGCTTTGTGGATCTATTGTGTATTCAGTATTTGTGGTTATTATATTGGTAGATCTATTCAGGTTCTTAACATATGGATATGAAAATTGTAAATAGAATACTACAGACTGTACTCTAACCAATAAATTTGGTCTTACTAAATTTGGATATGTTATGAAGGAGTTACGACGCTTTTACGCAAAACACCCGTTTTATACTAGTTTTAGGACTAGCCACAAACCTTATTTTCCACAGAGTGTAACTCCAAAAATAAAATGACCCACAAGGTGAAATTTGTATCACAACTACTTGGATATGTTTCCTCAAAGGCCACCTAATTTCATAGTCTGAATCATTCCAGAAACAAAGTTATTGCGAAAATGGTGAGATGACCTGTAAATAACATACCTTAGAAAGCATCATCAAAATAATTTATCCTCCCTTGAATTTTGACCTTGTTTACTTCACCCTCCCTATGAAATTCAGCTTAGATATCCTTTGGTTACCTCAGTCACCTATAGATATTCAATATGTTCAAGTGTGTTTAAAATGAGAGAGCCTTTCCTCTTATTTATAATTTTAAGTAGCTTCCTCAAGGGGTTACCTTTAACCATCTTAACCCACTTTCCTTATTTTAGCGTTAACCCACTTCTAACCACTTGTCCACTTAGTAATTTCTCCATTAACTTTATTATTTAAATAATTTATTTTTTATTCACTTTGACTTATAGTAAACTCATCACTTCACTTTATTATTTACCTTCTAAAATCTCTTAAACCACTTTGACTACTTTGACCTTTTGGGGTTTCTAGATGACTCATGAGGGTTCTCCAACTTCACATGGCCATAACTCTCTAACCGTGAGGATTTATGTGACATTCCACATACCACTGGAAATGGAATGAAATATACTATCCAGATAGAATATTATTACCTACAAATATATCAAAACTCATACCATTATCCATCAAACAAACTTGGGTCCATTACCCAAACCTTTCCCCAACTTCACATGGCCATAACTCTCTAACCGTGAGGAGTTATGTGACATTCCACATACCACCGGAAATGGAATGACATGTAATATCCATATGAAATAGTATTAACTACAAATATATCAAAACTCATACCATTATCCATCAAACAAACTTGGGTACATTACCCAAATATTTGTGCTATCGAAATTTGCTACCAAACTTTCTTCAAGGGTTGACATCAATGAAAACCAACCCAAATAATCAACAATCTCCCCCTTTGTCATTGATGGAAACACTCTAATGCAATACTAAATTCATATCACTCATGATCCCCTTGTGACCATCGATGCCCTTGGAACCATGCCTTTGTGCTCTTTCTCCAAGAAATTCTATCTTTGCATCTGATAGATCTCTTCCCCTTTGTCATCAATGACAAATGTATGTCTCCATCCGGGGCTACTACCCCGACTGAACTCTTCATGAAACGGATCTCCCAACCTGAATTGTCCTCTTTATTGTGATTCCTCATGTAAATCTAAGACATATATGATAAGCATTCAAAAACATTCATTTTGGAGTATAAATTACTCCGAGTCTCTAGTGAAGATACTCAAAGGATTCTCTTGGAAGCAGTTTTGTAAAGATATATGCCACTTGTTCTTTTGTGCCCACATATTCAACTCTGATGTTCTTCTCTGCAACCTATTCCCATAGAAAGTGATACTTGATTGGAATGTGCTTCGTCTTTGAGTGCATCACCAAGTTCTTTGAGATACTTATGGCACTTGTATTATCACAATAGATTGGAATGGGATCATCATACTCAAAATGTATATCTGTCAGAGTTTGTTTCATCCATAGAACCTGTGTACAACATGTTGTTGTTGCAATATACTATACCTTGGCTATAGATAAGGATACTTATGATTTTTTCTTTCTTAACCATGATACTAAACACTCACCCAAGTAGAACGTTGCTCCACTAGTGCTTCGTCGGTCATCAATGCAACCTGCCTGATCTGCATCTGTGTAGGCAATAAGTGATAGATCCTTTCCTTTTGGATACCATAATCCAAACTCTTATTTTCCTTTGAGATATCTGGAAATCCTTTTCACTACTAATACATGTGATTCCATTGGTGTTGCTTGAAATCGTGCCACCTGTCCAACTTCCTGCATTACATCTGGTCTAGATGTTGTCACATATAGTAAGCTACCAATCATTGACCTGTATTGCCTATGGTCTATAGACTTTGAATCATCATCTTTGCTCAACTTTCAACTCGTTTGCATAGGAGTGGTAACTATTTTGCAATCTTCCATTCCAAACTTCTTTAGCATTTTTCTGATATACTTAGTTTGAGAAATAAAAATTCCTTGGTTGATTTGACGTATCTGAATACCCAGAAAGAAGGATAGTTCTCTGAGTAATGACATTTCAAATTCATTATGCATATCCTTGATGTAGAGGTTGTTGTCTGCGCTTCCTTTCCATAGTGAATAGGGAGTTTTGTCATTGTTATTTCTGAGCATTACTCTGTTTTGAATGTGAATTTTTGTATGCACTACATGTGTCCAAAAAATATCTATCAATTTGGAATCCATTAGCATTGTTCGAGCCATTTACTGTGTAATTATCATCCATTATGATAATGTTTCTTTGTCTCTGAACCACTCTTTGAACCAATCTATGAATCCATGCTCTCGTCCATTGTCATATATCTATCCAAATCTGCTAAGTGTTCTTACGAATCCATATCTGTACATATTGTCGAAGACTCTACTTGCGCAACTGTCCATAATGCTGACCCATTTATCACTATACTATCATGAAGTCTTGATTAATCTATCAAACTGTACTTCTGCTAACTGACTGCTCTGAATATTTCTTCTCAAACTCTGCAAGCCGCTTGAAGGATGGTTATTTGGTTTGTCACAAATATCGCATAGAATCCCCCTATCTAATATTCATATTACATGGGAGTCTCTAAGTCGGATGGCTCAGAACAATTCCTTCTCTGATGTGTATTCATCATCATCTTCATTGGTAGATTCATCATCTCTTTGAACTCTGATTTCTTTCTTTCTGTCTGTGGATTCATCTTTCACTACAATGCCTGAAAGTAAAATCTCTTGAACCTGTTCCTTATTTACTTGTCCTTCCTTCCTTTCAGTTATTTTCCAAACCTTTCTATATCTGACATCTTTCTTTTTCTCTGTAGAATTTTCTTCATCTCATTTTATTTCCAATCTTACGATCTATGGTACCTGTTCTTTGTTCACCTGTTTTTCCTGTTTTCTTATCCATACTTTCTTATATCTGATATTAGTGTTCTCTTTCATGGAAGTATCGATCATACTTCTACAATCACTAGCTATTTTTCCATAGTTATGACATTTGTAACATTCAATGTTACATGGGGCCACATAGACACTTCTTGCTTGAACATTTATTTTATAATCCCTGCAATATGCAACCTTATGTTCAAAATTAATACAATAAAAACAATGACCATAAAATAAAATTTCATACCTGGGAGTGAATGATCTTATTTGTGGTGTAGTCCTTCTGAATTTCTGCCTTGACTGAACATGATCATGATTGAAGCTTCTTTGTGGATTGAAATTGGATGGTTGACCATGGTTATTTCCTTTGAGAACTTCTGCATAACTCTTTCTATTTTCTTCATTCTTATTTTCTAGCAACCTAGAGTGCTTCTCTTCATTCTCTATAACTGATGTGGGTGTTTTTGTCTCTTCAATGTTCTTGTTGAGATTGACTATTTTACTTCTTAATGTGGCAACTTCTTCTTCAAGCTTCTCAACCTCTTATTATTTCTTCATTATCTGAGACTTCATGACTTATTCCGTTCTTTTTTCTTCTCCAAGTTGAATTTTTAATGTGATTATTTCTTCTTCAAGTCCTTTCTCTTCTTGACCAAACTCTGCCTCAAGATGGTTTAGATTGTTAGTTCTTTCCTTAAGATGATTTGTTAGTATCTTCTCTCTCATTTCTGCTTCATCCTTCTATGTTTCTATGTTGGCTTCCAAACACTGCTTTTGATATTCAAGATTTTCTTCAATCTTTCTGGCTTCTTCTAGATGAATTCTTAAGTTCTCAATGACATGTTGGGCTTATTAAAAAATGTGAACACTTTCGTTTTGTTTCATCAGTTCTTTCTTTGGTGACTTATTTTCTTCTCTTAGTTCATTTAAAGAACTAGTCAATTCTGCTTCATAATTGTCTTCCTTTACATTTAGTTTTTCTGTCTCATTTCCTTCATGGAATTCTATTTCAATATGTCCGCATTTTTCACAATTAAAGAAAAACAACATACCTTTGGTGATTATGTACTCTTCATCTTCTAAATCTGTTTGACATGGTGAACATAATTATTCTTGATTTGTATCTACATCTTCTCTGTCATTTTCTGAATCTACAATGGGTGAAGAATATATGTCATGTAACTTATCCCAAAGTTCTTTGGCTGATGAAAATTTACAAACCTTTTCTCTTACCGGATTAGGTAATCCTTACCAGATGAAATCCATTGTTGTTTTGTTATTCTTCTTCAATTCCTTCTTGGTTGAAGTCTTTTCCCTTTTTGAACTATCATATCCTATAACAACTGATAGCCAAATATAATACCATTAAACATTGGTACTCCATTCTCAGAATAATCCATGATCTCCTTCTAGTGGTTAAACTGTTTCCTAAAGGAACCTTCTCTGATACCAATTGTTGGATTATTGAGGGGGGGTGAATTAGTAATAGAGAAATTTAATCATTTTTCACCATAAAATGCAAGTGTTATATCAATGTAGCATTATCATCCAATAGTTACAGAGTAAATAAAAAATGAACAAATGAGAAATCACACACATACGTAGTACACCAATGTTTTATGTGGAAACCCAAAGTGGGAGAAAACCACATAATGCTTTTTCTTATATGTCTTTAAGAATTACATTCATTGGAAGCACCAACTTCCTTTGTTTTCCAGCTGCAACTAGAAGGAGGTTCCAACCCCCTATTTTGTCAGGCTACAACTTGAGGGAAGATCCAACTCCCTAATTCCCTGGATACAACTAGAATGAGGCTAAAACCCCCTATGTTCTCCAGCTGCAACCAGAAGGTGGCTACAACCACTTGTGCTTTCCCTGTCCAACTGCCCTGAAATATAAGTAGAATGATGGAACCACTGCCACACTATCACTGTGAGATATATGGTTGTAAACCTGTACTAATCAACCTGTAATCAACCTATAACAACCTATACCAATAAACTGTGCCAACATGTACCATACATCAACCTGTACCTCAACCTGTACCATAAACAAATGCATCAGCCATGCACCAAACCGTTACAAATAACCTGTCCAAAGAGCCTGTAATCAATATGTACTATAAACAAGTGCATCAACCATGAACCAACCTGTACCTCAACCTGTACCATCAACGAGTGCATCAACCATGCACCAAATATGTACCAATCATGCATCAAATACACATAAACTATGACTCATCAATATGGACCAGCATCATCAACTATACACCTCACGTATGTGCCCACTCATCAACTACTTGTCTCACCCATGTACCCAACATGTACCTCAACCAAAAGCCCTCATCAATTTCATCATACAAATCTGATTTGTAACTCTGTAATAGACCTGGTGTATATGATCACATACCCTTAACCTTCCTTAACTTTAACAACAAGAGACTAACATTTTCATCAAACTTTACTTTAGTCTCACATGACTAATTTTGGATTAGTTAAAAACCCTAACTTGCAATAATCATAACTATGTACCTGTAATGAATAAATATATGAAAAGGRTACACAATGTTCTTCAGTGTCTTTTATGTAATTCCTATAGATTTCACTACTTGAAACCTCTCAGAAAATGAGTTATAGAAAAAATGGCATACCTTGTTGAATTCTGGCTTATTCTAGAGAGCGAACTTGTAGAGCATGCCGCACACAGAATATTTATTGTATGGATATGAAAATTGTACACACAATACTAAAGACTATAGTATAACC
Organism: Picea mariana; assembly: GCA_032191745.1. NCBI lineage: Eukaryota > Viridiplantae > Streptophyta > Pinopsida > Pinales > Pinaceae > Picea > Picea mariana. The sequence goes on from JASDQU011312994.1 coordinate 19,482, forward strand.
AATACATTTTCTATTACTGAATTTGGATCTTTTATGAAGAAGTTATGATGTTTTTACCTAAAACACTTGTTTTAGACTAGTTTTAGGACTAGCCACAAACCCTATTTTCCATGGAGTGTATCTCCAAAAATAAAATGACCCACAATTTGAAATTTGTATCACAACTACCTGGATATGTTTCCTCAATGGCCTCCCAATTTCACAGTTTGAATCATTCTAGAAAAAAATTTATTGTGAAAATGGTGAGATGACCTGTAAATAACATACCTTAGAAAACATCATCAAAATAATTTATCCTCCCTTGAATTTCAGCCTTCTTTACTTCACCTTCCCTCTGGAATTCAGCTTAGATATCATTTGTTTACCTCAGTCACTTGTAGATATTCAATATGATCAAGTGTGTTTAAAATGAGAGAACCTTGCCTCTTATTTATACTTTCATGTAGCTTCCTCAAGGGGTTACCTTTTAACCATCTTAACCCACTTTCCTTATTTTAGTGTTAACCCACTTCTAACCACTTGTCCACTTAGTAATTTCTCCATTAACGTTATTATTAAATAATTTATTTTGTATTCACTTTGAATTATAGTACACTCATCACTTCAATTTATTATTTACCTTCTAAAATATCTTAAACCACTTTGACTACTTTGACCTTTTGGGGCTTCTAGATGACTCATGAGGGTTCTCCAACTTCACATGGACATAAGTCTCTAACTGTGAGGAGTTATGTGACGTTCTACATACCACCAGAAATGGAATGAAATGTACTATCCATATGGAGTAGTCTTACCTGCAGATATATCAAAACTCATACCATTATCCATCAAACAATTTTGGGTCCATTACCCAAACCTTTGTGCTACCGAACTTTCTTCAAGGGTTGACATCAATGAAAACCAACCCAAATAATCAACACTTATCACTTAAATCGTCTTATTATAATGTTAAAACATGTATATGGATAGGAAATCGTTGAAGAATGGCATGCTTCGGGTGTATTGCTATTGAAATAAATTATAACATTTGGCCACCAAAGTGTTATTTGATTGTTCAAATGTTTTCTTTAATTGAATTATAATTGACATGCATTTATTTTAGATTTAGTTTTAATTTGTTTTATAAATTGTTTGTGATTTTCTTTTGTTTTTCTAGTAGCTATAGAATCATAGCCACTCTTAAAATATTTGAGTTTATTTATTTATTATGATTTTATGGTTTTGAGGTGTTTATTCTTTGACATGGAGTGGGATTGTGACGTGATTCATACAACCAAATGCATGCAAGAAAATTATAGAAACCTCCAGACCATTACCAACAATCTAGATGGCTTGGGTGCGATCAGAACCGAGAAACTATTTCTGCACGTGATTTCTAGCCAAATGAAGAAGAATATGAGAATATGAAAAACATAAAACATGGGTTTTGTTCAAAACATCCCCAAATTAGTTAGCCTTGAGGATTTTCTCCAAAACATGTGCAGTTTGGGAGAGATATGCGGTTCTTTCAAGGGTACATTTTTTGTTGTAGCCATTTCCCAACAATGCCTAGACTGATAAACTAGTTAGCAAATGGATCAGATCAAGATATCTTCAGATAGTTCCATGCAAAATAAACCTTATGTGATCATATATTCATTTGAGAATGTAGTAAGGAAAATTTCATGTAGATTAATGAGGATTTTGCAAACCATTTTTGGGGAAATTGGTTCAGATTTGCCCCATTAATTTTTCTTGTATAAATATTAGGGTTGAAGATATGTTTTTTGGGGGGCATGGAATGGTGAATAGACGTTGGATTGTAATGGGAAGACAATGAACACATTTCCAGTTTCAGACTTATGTTCTGTGATTTAATTTTGAATGTTTTAATATAATTATTATTGCTCATTTTATTTCATGCGTTCACTATATTTTCCCTAAAATATGTTTAATGGGATTTTGGCTTTTGTCTAGGTTTCATTAATAAAAAAATTAGTTATTAATTTCTGAACTTTTATTTCAAATGTTAATATTCAATGTGCTATTCATTATCATCGCCTAATCAATTATTCATAGTATGAAGTGTGTTTCGTCAATTGAAATCAAAATTATTTTTTCCAATTCTGAATTGATTATATAATTTCTTCCTTTTTCTTATCAATATGCAATTCATTTGATTTTGTTGGAATTTATTTCACCATAATTATTTTAGTCTTGAATTGCAATATTGTCTGTCAGAGAATTTCTTATTACAAGTGGAAAATATAACTAACAACCCTACGGAAAAGATTCAATTACTAGATTTTACGATTTCTCATGATCGCGATAAGTTTTATTGTATTTTCTTAGAAATATTTATGGTTTCACGTGATTTGGTTTGATTGATTTTGAATGTAAAATATTATTATCAAGTTAACTCGAACTGCTTTGATCTTTAGATTTTATCTTTCATTAATTGTATTTAAAATAATTTAGTCTAGTTTGATTATAGTTTGTAGCATTTGTTTATAGTTCATATTTTAAATTAAATTTGCCTAAGATTAATTCCATAACATATTGAAAACTCGTGTTTTACAAGGTTTCTAGGAAATCTTGTACACATGTACAATTTGTAAACTACTGCATATATTAGGAATCTAATAGTTAGGAAACATAACCATCTAGGAAAAATCGAAAAACCTTCCTATGTCTCCCTCTTTTATAGAGGAGATTATTTTCATTGGCTAATAGAGCCATTAAACTCGCCAGGGATAACTAACTTAAATGACTTGGGTATTTCTTTAAGGACCTCATAACATGATATTCTCTCTTGGTTGACGAGTGGTCATTTCTTCCCGTTAACACCTTGCCAAAAATATGACCCAAATACTCCACTTCTGAGGCTTCAAAGCTACATTTAGATTGTTTGAGGAAAATTTGGTGTTGAGAGAGTAGATGGATAAATTGATCCACATGGGAGAGATGGGATGTCCAAGTTTTACTATAGATGATAATATCATCAAAGAAAAATAAGACAAAATGGAGGAGAAAAGGATGGAAGACATGATTCATGAGACTTTGGAAAGTAGAGGGGGAATTACATAGGCCAAAGGGCATGACCAAGAAATCATAGTGACTCTCATGAGTTCTAAAGGTATTCTTGGGAATGTATTCATATTTCATAAATATCTAGTGGTATCCAAAATGAAGATCAAGTTTAGTAAATTACTCAACACCAATTAATTCATCCAAGAGATCATCATTGAAAGGAATGTGAAACATGTCTTTGATGGTGAGTTTATTGAGGGCGCGAAAGTTGGGACACCTGCATAAAGTAGCTTATTTCTTGAGTATCATAACCACGGGATATGAATAAGGGCTGGTACTAGGAATAATAACACCTGCTTCAAGAAATTATTGATCGATTTTTTCAATTTCATTCTCCAGGGAAAAGGGATGACAATAAGGTTGAACATTGGTAGGAAGAATGTTGGGGACAAGACGAATGGAATGATCATGAACACCATGGGAAGGGGCAAGTCCTTGGGGAGTAGAAATAATAGCTTGGTGTTTGGATATGATATTTTGGAGGTCAGGATGCACGAAGGGTGTCTCAACTGCTTGAATGGAATGGATTTGGGAAATAATATCTAAATGACCATTTTTTAGAATCTTTTCCATTCTATGGGAACTGATGATGTTAAGCCCTAATATTGGCTCATTACCCCTTAATTGGGGCATATTATATTAGGAATTTTATTTTATTTATGTCAGCTTTAGGACATTAGTTGTAATTATACTTCCTAGTCTCCTATATATACCAAGGAGACATTTTCATTTTGAATCATTTTGTACTTGAAAATTTAAGTGGGGTAAAAGGAGGTTGCCCCCTCGAAGAGGCTTATTATCTGAAATTATCTCTTTTTCAAGGTGTTGAGTACTTTTCCTAAGGTTTTTCTATGCTATATTGATGTTTGGTTCTTAACATATGGTATCAGAGCTCAAGGTCTTGGGGTTTCGCTGCTACATCTGACACACTATGGAATTTTCACTATAACTTTTTTTCTACAACGTTTCAGAAGGAACGGCTTGGAGGATATTTAGTAGATGGATCAAGGTACGTTGGATTCAAAATTCATCTCCTGAGGCCTTATACTTTTGGATATACAGCCTATACAAGATAGGGTTCTGGAATCATCCTGAAATGAGTCATTGCAGAATTTTCACTATAAAAAAATTTCTGTAACATTTCAGACCCTGAACTATGGAGACCATTTACAGAAATTAGTAAGTCATCTTTGGTAAAAATTTCAGCTTCTGGGTCATCTTAATTTTGTAGATACACCTTGTGTAAGATAGGGTATCTGACTAGTCCTATTGACTAGTCTCAAGAAGGTGTTCTAGGTAAAAAAATCATAAATTCTTTCTAGAGTATCCAAATTGAGTGGGACTAGTTTCATTGGATCGTGGACAGTCTATAGTATTTTGGGTGCAAATTTTAGAATTTGATATCAATTATTTTGTGCCGGGCATGCTATACAAGTGAGATCTCCTGGAAAGGCCAAAAATCAGCAAGCTGTGAGGAAGTTACCGTAAATTCCACTTGGCACATCCAATTTTGATCAGACCTGTGGCATTGCAGAGAAGAAATATCAGAGAACTACCTAAAAGAAAGTTTCATACCTAGAAGGGCCGAAACTTGGGAGATAGAACAGAATAAATATTGTCTAGTAGAACCACCTCAAAATCAAGATTCAAAAGTGATACTTGGCCAACATGCCACCAAAAAAGGGACCTTCTACACCAAATAAGCCTCCAGAAAATCCTAATTGAACTCTTGATGAAAGTGAAGAAATGCGTAGGGACTTAAATGAACTACAAAAGAAGATGGATTCAATGGAAGCTAAGTTGGATACTAAGATGGATTCAATGGAAGCTAAGTTGATGGATTCAATAGAAGCTAAGTTGGATACTAAGATGGATGGCTTAAAAGGGGAGATCATGGAAGTATTGAAAAATTTCGTAACAGAGAAGACACCTGAAAGTGAAAATGCATCCCATGAAATTGATGATGAGGACACAAGGAAGGTAAATCAAGAATGGAGAAACTCCAACTTTGGTTTGAAGACCAACCACGTTCCTAAGATTGATATGAGGAAGTTTGATGGCAACGACCCAATCACATGGATACTTCAGATGGAACAATTCTTTGATCTCCATAATGTGCCACATACACAAAAGGTACGAATTGCTTCTTTATATTTAGAACCTAATCAATTTGTTTGGTATCAATGGCTTTGTTCTCGCAAATCACTCGTCACTTGGACAATTTTCACAGAAGAAATGATAGCACACTATGAGGAT
>JASDQU011312996.1:2515-16512 GCA_032191745.1 Picea mariana
TCGACACTTAGTCGATTCTTCGAATCTGTGCAATCCTTGCAACACATTCTTACACAATACTTAGCTTCTTGCGGGCGACCGTGCACACCTTGCAGCAGTTTCTTTGCACTCTTTTCAAATAGAAGTTTCACGCTATATCTTCTGAGCTTATGAGTTGAAATAGACTCCGTCGATGCAGTCCTTGCAAACTATATGTGCACCTTGCATAAACTCGACAAAGAGAAACAATTGAAACTTATTCCAATGCTTCACAGTCTCATACTTTCAATAACATAACTCATTCATTCATGAAAACATAAAGTAACAGGGAAAATGTAAACAATAGTGACACCATGCATTGGATCAATATCCCTATGTTATACTCATTCAAAATGTGAAATGGCTACAGCCTGAAACAACTTACATTCAGTAACACTTATCTCCTATTCTGTAGCTAACCTTATTCAGGTATACAATGAACCTACTTATACAAGAGGTCCTCTTGGGTTTCCTCCAACTACCTACCTGATCGAAATTAAATTCTATAGCTACTTAAGTCCTATTACATAAACGTTTGTGACAGACAATTTAAGGAGTTTCTTTAGATCCACGCAAAAAGAAAATATCTAAAGGACGATCTGATCTCTTCTGGTCTTGGCGCGATCGTTCAACCTCTTCTCATTAATTTCTCTGATTCATCTTTTACTCAGAAGTTCTCTAAGATACGCCATCTTTCAAAATTTAAAATTTTTACTCAAAAGGCGCGCTAAGCGCTGAGCTGTCATCCCATGTGGCTTTGTTGACGGTGCTCCTGCATCAAGAACAAACTCCAAGTAGAGAGGAGCATGCTCTTTGAGATCCCAAGTGTCACCCAGGATGCATGCAGAATTATGTGGGAAGTTCCACCTTTGTTGTGGGTGGACGAACCATTCTAGACACCTTCTTGAGGAGTTCGCTCTCACCATTGCAGATCTCTCATGATTCTGCAAGCTGACCATTCTCATCATTTTCCTTGCTGGCTCTCAACATTCTGACCATTCTGGCCATTTAGTTTCCCACGAGTTCATCCTCAGCATGTTGTCCATCCCTTTTGCAGTTCACGCATGCACTAAACAAGTACGCAGCCATAATCATTTTTGCCTTTGTGAACCTCTGTAAATTGTTGAGTCATCCCCTTGCCTTACTCAATTTTCGGTGGTTGTGGATTGAAGGGGCAGGTTGTCAGGCTCGTGGTTGAAGAAGCAGGTTGTCAGGTCTGTGAGAAACTCTCTCTAGGTGAGAGAGTTTGCTGGGAAGTTATATTTCCTGGAGGGAGTCTAATACCAGCTATAGAGCTCTAATAATTCTTGATCCGACCTACTGTTGAAGCCCTGGAAGGGAAGTGGAGCAGTAGATGGACTGTGGAACAATGAAGGTGCATATTCCCGGGGTGGGACATGCATGTGGGGAATGAGAGTCCGTGAGTAGTGGGCGTAAGTAGGATCCTTGGAGATAATCCTTCCAGTTGCATGGTGCAGTTTCCTGTAGCCTCAGCATAGGTCTAGGATTCCTTTGCCCTGGGTGGAGCTTAGTCCCAACTCGGGGGTGACCCACTGTTGAGCGTGATGAGCAACGTGGTCTAAGGCTGGGAGGTTCATGGAAGGTATGCACGCAATTGATGGTCATATATTAAAAGACAAGTACCAAATCTTTGTTCTCTGTATGATGTGTATTGTTTACATGTGTTATAATGTTATCAAAATTGTCTGTGTTTATTGCATGTATGTATTATTGTCACTTTCACATGAAATGTGTATGAACATAATTTTGTTTCGGTTTAAAATTTTATTATATATATATATATCAGAGCGTTATTTGGAGTAGCATGGCCTGACCTGGGAGGTCGGGGAAGTTACAAATTGGTATTAGAGTAGCAAAAAAAACAAAAAACAAAGATACAGTGGTTTAGGTAGCATTACCTGGTAGGGGATGCTGGTTAGGGGCGTCACAAAATGGTATCAAAGCCATGGTTTCAACACTGATCCTGGATGGGCCATGTTAGTGGAAGATGCAAAAAATTCGGAAAAGAATTGTTGTTGAAATCGACAAAACTCAGGTTCAGAGCCCATGGTTTCTACCTGGAACCTGGATGGGCCACGAACGAGAAATTCAATGAAGAAAGTCCAGAGAATTTTGAGGTATAGAGTGCCAGAAGGGAATTGAAAGAATACTTGGACTATGTTCAGAAACATGGGAGGTGTAAAAAGTTTAAGAAATGGCCACAGAGAAAGAAATCACAACATTCGTGGTGTTGGGCCGTTAGATCTAGGCGAGATCAAGATAAGTCGTTAGATCAAGCAAAGATTAAGTCATGACTGTCAGATATCATTGAAGGGCGATCGACGATGGGGAACCATTTCAGAAATATCAAGAGAAATTAAAGCGTGAACAAGTTGAGACTCCACAATCCCTTAGGATCGTTGATCTTGCTGGATCAACAGATCAATGGTGGATATCGATACCACTATGGACGAGCATCTTCTCATTGCGGAGATCGGGAAGGAAATTAAAGCGTGAGAAAGTTGAGTTTCCAAAATCACTCATGGCCATTGATCTTCACGGTTCATTAGAACACGGCTGTCGATCTCGAAAAGTGAGATAAGCACCCAAAGGTTAAGCCGAGGTCACAACTCTCAGTCACGTGTAGTGAAGACAAGGTGAACTTCATGCATTTCTTGTTCGTCAATCCAAGCAAGGAACACATGCCGGCAAGTTATTTTATTCGAGAATTCGACGTTCGAGAGAAATGGAGTGTGCTGATGTGCAAACTCTCGAATTCCTGAACTCCGGAGTTCATCCGGACCTTTCATCAAAAGGGACATGTGTCAGCAGATCGACTTGTTCGGGAATACGACATTAAGGAGAAACATGGTGTGAATAGAGTGGAAATATCTCGAAATCCCAAAGCCCAAAGCTCTGAAGTCCCGAAGTTCGAAGACAATTCAGACCGTTCGTCGAAGGAGACGTGTGGCAGAAGATGAGCTTGTTCAGGAATTCAATGTTCGGGAGAAATGGGGTATGCTAAGGTGAAATATCCCAAAGCCCGAAGTCCCGAAGTGACATGGCCTCCTGACGCCACTAGGGATGGCGTGGACACATGGGATGTTTTCCACGTGTCAGTGACTTAAGAACCTTTGTAAGATAGAAATGCAGTTAGAACGTGACATATGTCACCCGCCTGATTGGACCATGTGTCGGATTCGTGTGTCCTTCTACGTGACGCTCCTGGAGGTGGCACAAGGTAGTTAAACTTGGTAAAGAAGTTAGCTGGATCGGGCCTACATTAAATTTGATCACGATATATAAAGATCAATGGTCAAGCGACATTGCGGAGATCAAAGTTGTGCGATAGATAATTCTACAAGGAGGTCCCACAATCCAAACCATAGTTTACTAGAAGGGGTATGTGTCATCATGGGGACAATTGCGGAATGATCGACAGGTTACTCCAAAACCTTCAACCCATGACCCCACAATTTCAAAAATTATAAAGTTTGATGTGACATTTTCAACATTTATTAGTTCAAGCATGGAAACTGTGGGCCCCCGTGGATGTGTGGCACCAGATAGTGAAGTCTGGAGACTTGATACTCCAGAAGAAGTGGTGCATGAAGGAATGTGGACCGTAGATCCGTCGTTCTTCGCACGTTCTACAGTTCGTTGTTCTGTGATGTTGGGATGCACGGAAAAAGGGAAACCTCCGGAGCCCAGAGCCCGAAGTTTCAAAGATCTGGATAAGCGCCCAAATCATAAGCATTGGGTCACAACCATGGTCCCATGCGATCCAAGGGCAGAAGAAAAGGGGCTAACGCCCGAAAATCTATTGTAGAACAGAGCGGGGCTTGGAGATAGAATCTTGGGGTGTTCTTGACCGACCAAGACCTGCTGAAAATGGAATATTATATTGCTTTTATTGAATTAGATTAGTTTATTCTGGATTTTTTTTTTTTAAGTCTATTAGCCTGACAAAAATTCGGTTGACTGCACATTTTGCAGAATTAACGATTGTCAGAACCGAACCGAATTGTCTCATAGTGCAGAGAAATGGGGAAGGCACATGATGCTTATAGTTCGGAAAATGAGGTTATAGGAATGGATGTCCATTTGGGAGTTGAAGGATCAAACTCCAATGGGCATGGAGAACAAATCGATAAAGAAGGGAACATGATGAAAATTATTAAAAAGTTGTAGAAATATGTCCAAACTCACCGAGATAATAACAAAAAGTTCATGAAATCCAGGGAGAAACAAGGAGAATTCAACATAAAGTTGATGCAAAGCCTGGAAAGAATAGAAAATAAATTGGATAAGGAGAGTGGTTCAAGCAAATCAGGAAGTCACAAAAGAACAAAAAGTGATAGCAGACATCACCAACACTCCCCGAGGCATTCCAATAAGAGAGTACACAACAACTCAAGTCTATCCCATGTTAAGAAGCATAAGAGGTCTGAGGAGGATGAGCTATGAGGGGAAATGAACAAAATCAAACCTCCTACGTTTGATGGGGAGAACAAGAAGGATGAAGATGCAGAGACATGGTTGCTGGGCATGAGAAAGTATTTTCAATTGCATAATTATTATTCTCATGCAGAAGGAAGAATTTCCATCTATCAACTCAAAGGTAAGGCATCCATGTGATGGGATCAGCTGGTGCAGGTGCAACACATTAATGAGAAAAATGTTACTTAGAGGGAATTCAAGAAGTATTTTGAAAATAAATACTTAACTAATAGGTACTATGATAAGAAAATGAAAGATTTCTTTGAACTCAAGCTGGGAAGTATGGCTATCGATGCATATGAAAGGATATTCTTAGAGATGTTGAAGTATGTCTCCTTCATCAAGGATGAGACAATGAAGATCCAGAGGTACCTGAGTGGGCTTCCATCTTTCATCAGTGATAAAATCCATAATGATGATCCCAAGACTCTGGAAGAAACTATAAGGAGAGAAAAATGCTTATATGATCATCAGAAAGGAAAGCCTACTTTCCAGAAGGCTTGGGAGGAGAAGAAGGAACATAGGAAGAAGGGAAACAAGCCTCCATTTTTCAGAAATAGTCCTCAAGGACAACCATATTTTAGAGAGCATAAAATGGTTGAGGTAGGAGGGCAAAGGTCAAGGCATGCACCCATTCAATGTTGGGGTTGTAAAGGAGATCACAAGTATAGAGATTGTCCTCACAAAAGTGACAAGGTAAGAGCTGTCCACAATGTACAACAAGCAAAAATAGTGGAGGACATGGGCATAATAGTACCAAGGATCTATGCATCCCTAGACAACAAGCAAGTTGAGTTTCAATCACACATGATTGAAGTTGAAGGTATGATCAATAACCATGCCTTTACTATTTTAATTGATTCGGGGGCTAGTCATAGCTATATAGACCCTAAGGTAGTGGAAATATTTCTCTTTCCAAGAAGAAAGCATGGGAAATCTTGGCTGGTACAACTGGCTACAGGAGCTAGGAGGAAATTTTTTGAGTTGGTTAAATCATGTCCAGTGGGCATGAATGGAATGTGTACCAAGGAAGATTTGAACATCTTGTCGTTGGGATAATATGATTGCCTAATTGGTATGGATTGGTTGGACCAACACCATGCCATATTAGACTGCCATCACAAGAAATTCACTTGCTTTGATGAGGAAGGAAATCAAAGAACAGTCCAAGGAATTCCTGGGGTAGTGACTATCAGATAAATTTCAGCAATGCAGTTGAAGAAATGCTACAGGAAGGGTTGTCAAATATTTGCAGCCCATATGGAGGAAGAACTTAAGGATACAATTCCAAATATGGAGGATCATGCAGTCCTAAAATATTTTGAATATGTGTTCAAGGAGGTACCCAGACTACCCCCAAAGAGAGATATTGATTTCTCTATAAATTTAATGCCTAGAGCAGCTCCAGTGTCAAAGACTCCTTACATAATGAGTACACCCGAACTGAAGGAGTTGCAAATGCAGCTTGAAGAACTTCTAAAGAAGGGGTATATATGCCCAAGTGTGTCACCTTGGGGTGCCCCAGTCTTGTTCGTGAAAAAAAAAGATGGGACATTGAGATTGTGCATCGACTTCAGACAGTTGAATAAAGTAACTATAAAGAACAAGTATCCTCTGCCAATGATCGATGATCTCTTTGATCAGTTGAAGGACACAAAGATATTTTCAAAGATAAATCTCATGTCAGCATATCATCAGGTAAGGATTAAAGAGGAATATGTCAGCAAGACCACCTTCAGGACAAGGTATGGTCATTACCAGTTCACAGTGGTGCCATTTGGGTTATCAAATGCACCAATTGTTTTTATGTGCTTAATGAATGGTGTTTTCAGGGAATATTTATACAAGTTTGTCATTTTTTTTTTGGATGACATTCTTGTATATTCCAAGTCGGAAGAAGAGCATGAGCATCATTTGAAGATGGTGTTGCAAGTGCTAAGAGAACATCAGCTGTATGCCAAATTGAGCAAGTGCTCATTTTATCAAAACATAATTCACTATTTGGGGCGTATCATATATGAAGAAGGGATAGCAGTGGACCCTGAAGAGATTGAGGCCATTAAAGGGTGGACAACACATAATAATGTGATATAAGTCAGATCCTTCACGGGTCTAGCTAGCTACTACAGAAGGTTCATTGTAGGATTTTCAAGAATAGCTCACCCCATCACTTCCTTGCAAAGGAAGGGGAAGAAGTTTCAATGGATAGAAGAATGTGAAAAGCGTTTCTAGTAATTGAAGCAGTTGTTAACCAGTGCTCCAATTGTAAAGATTGCAAATCCCAATGAAGATTTCATGGTTTGCACATATGCATGCAAAGAAGGACTTGGTGGAGTCCTTAGCCATAATGGGTTTGTGATATGTTTTGAGTCCAGAAAATTGAAAGAGCGTGAAAGGCTCTATGCCACTCATGACTTGGAATTGGCAGCCATAGTGCACGCTTTGAAGAAGTGGAGGCACTACCTCATGGGAAAGAGGTTTGAGTTAAGGACAGACCATAACGGTCTAAAATATTTGTTTGATCAACCTACTTTGAATTCTAGGCATAGTAGATGGTTGGAATTCCTCTGTGAGTATGAATTTGATATCAAGCACATCAAAGGAAAGGAGAACAAAGTGGCTGATGCACTCAGCAGGAGAGTGCATGAACTTTATGCTACAACCATTAGCATGTATCAGACAGATCTTAAAGGCATAATTTCTAAAGCTGCAAAAGAAGATTTGTAGTACAAGGAATTGGTAACAAAATTGTAGCAAGGTAAAATGCAGCAGAAAAATGAAGATTATGAATTGGTAATTGATGAAATTCTCTAGTACAAAAATAGAGTTTATGTACCAGATTCTCTGGAATTAAGGAGTGTGATTTTAAAAGAGATGCATAATGTGCCTTATGCAGGACACCCAGGATATCAAAAAACAGTTTCAACAGTAAAGAACCAATATTATTGGCCAGGCATGAAAAAGGAGATTGTTGATTTTATTGCTAAATGCTTGGAATGTCAAAGGGTCAAGGCTGAGCATAAACACCCAGCTGGGTTACTACAAACATTACCCATTCCTTAGTGGAAATGGGAAGTGGTGACAATGGATTTCGTCACAGGATTGTCTAGAACAAACAAACAGCATGATGCAATCATGGTAGTGGTGGACAAGCTTAATAAAGTTGCCCATTTCATTCCTACGAAGACTACTCGTAAGGCAACTAACGTTGTTGATATTTATATGAGGGAAGTAGCACGCTTGCATGGCATACCCAAGCCAATTGTGTTTGATAGAGAGCCAAAATTTACATCAAAGTTCTGGAAGGGGTTATTAAAAGGGTTCAGAACAAATCTGAACTTCAACACTGCTTATCATCCTGAGTTTGATGGGCATAAAGAGAGGGTGAACCAAGTGATAGAATATATGTTAATAATGTATGTGATGGAAAATCCATCTAAATGGGAAGATTATCTACACTTGGTAGAATTTTCCTACAACAATGGGTATTGTTGGCGTCAGAAGTCACTCTTGGATTGCAGCAGGAGTAAGCCCAAGGCCCATCAATTTATGTCACTATTTTTTGATAGAGGGTGATGAATGGAAGTAAACTCAGAAAAATATCGTTCTAACTCAAAAACTAGGCTAGGCATGCACAAGAAGATGAGGTCTTGGTTCAACTTCAGACAGTAAGTTGTAATAAGGGTGAGTAGGAGGAAGACTTTGGTGAGAAAATGCGAAGGGTTGTTGTAGGCATCGAGCTTCCAACAGCTGGTAGAAGAAAACTTTGAACACAAGAACTTTTTATATTCAAAAGCAGAAACACTAAAAGAACATAACAGTGTTATAATAAATCCTTTATCATAACACAGTCACAATGATTCATGTGAATCAATCAATCATGAACCCTTTCAGTATGAGATCGAAACAAGATGAAAAAGAGAGTTGCCTTACATTAAACAAGGAAATTTCGTATACAGATACATAGCCAGGAAAACCAGTGCTTCATTAAAACATTACAGTCGGGAGCTTTGCTCTAATATCAATCCTTTCAAAAATACAAAAACTGAGTGTATATACTCAGAGCAATTCGCCACCTTGGTAGCAGGAAGGTAGCTGAGACATTAAAGTCCAAATTAGCATGTGCAGGCTCCTCTGGTCAGACCCTACATTATATCGGCATGGCTCCTGTAGGAAAACCTGCACAAAAGACGATCTTGGGTAGAATGCCTGCCAGAACCTCCATGTCTTACATTTAAGAAGTGAGGCGAGGTTTCAACCACCTCCTCCTACCTTTATTTACCTCTAGCAGGGATCAGGATCGAGGCTGAGTTGAATTGGCACCTGGAGAACGCATCAACGTCTCCTGCAGCTAAACCCGATGCTTTTGTCCTTTGCACAGCTCTTTCTGTCACCCCAAGTGACCACGGGTTGTGACCCTGTGCCTATATTCAAAGGCACTTTTTGCATTTCGCGTTTCAGGGTTTCTTGATGCAGTGGAAGAGAGACCCCCTATCTTTTGAAGTTCCGGTAGCTGAAATGCCAAACAGATTTTCGAATTTCGCATTTTGGGGTTTCCCGATGCAGTGGAAGAGAGACCCCCTATATTTTGAAGTTTCGGAAGCCGAAATGCTGAAACAACTTTTCACATTTCATGTTTCGAGGTTTCCCGATACAGTGTAAGAGAGACCCCCTGTCTTTTGAAGTTCCGGTAGCCGAAATGCCGAAACGACTTTTCACATTTCGCGTTTCGGGGTTTCTCGATGTAGTGGAAGAGAAACCCCCTGTCTTTTGAAGTTCCGGTAGCCGAAATGCCGAAATGGATTTTCGCATTTCGCATTTCGGGGTTTCCCGATGCAGTGGAAGAGAGACCCCCTATCTTTTGAAGATTTAGTAGCTGAAATGCCGAAACGTCTTTTCGCATTTCACATTTCAGGTTTTCGAAATGCAGTGGAGAAGTGACCCCTTGTCTTTCAAAGTCCCAGTAGCCAGAATGCCAAAACGACTAATCATTTTGTGACTTTGGCCATAAGAGATGAGACCATGCGCTAAACCTCGTGCAACTCCATGGCTCAAGCTTACTCGATGATCGTTGATCTGCTCCATCTATGGATCCTCACCATTGAAAACAAAATGCCCGCTCGCTTGATTTTAAGCCTGAAATGGACTTCTTCTGTGTGTTGTGCTTGGTGCTCATGACTGCGTCCTTTGAATAAAACGTATTTGATGAGTTTTTCAACCCCATTTCTGTGCATTTACACCAAGGGCCTAAAATCAAAGAGAAACACCCCCTTGCAAGAATTGGCGCTAACATTAGGCTCCATGGGGGATAGAATCGTCCCTGCGATGCTCTAAGAACTCCTTTTGCAGTTCCAGTTGCCTTCTGTTGGGCTATGGAGTCATTTATTAAGCCGAAAATAAACATAAAAACAATATTTACAAAAAAGAGGAGTCGTCTAAGGCTCAAACAAAACATTTCTTCAAGAAATGCCCATTTACTGGGCCGTTAAAAACTTCTTCACCCTCCAAATCCTGCAACCTGTATGTGTTATTTAAGAATACTTCAGAGATTTTGAAGGGCCCGATCGAGAGGGCATCAAACTTGTTTTGTTTGCCCCTATCTTGCCTGGGTGCATCCCACTTAAGCACCAAATCTCCTAGCTTGAATTCTTCCTTCCTGACCTTCCTATCAAAGACCTGCTTGATCTTTTGTTGATGACTATGAGCTATGTCCATTACCTGCTCCCTGACCTGTTGCACTTCCACCAATTGATGAATTCTTCTGACCATATGGTCTAGCTCTCCTTCATGATCTTGAAAGAATTTCGCTATAGGTAAAGAGAGCTAAGTGGGAAACACAACCTCCATCCCATACACAAGTTGAAAAGGTGAGGTGCCTAGGGACCTCTTTGTTGTCACTCGATCGACCCATAGAGCAAATTTGAGCTTTGAATCCCAAGCCCTCTTATTGTCTTCCATTAATCTTTTAATGAGTTTGATTAGACTTTTATTGGAAGATTTTGCCAGTCCATTTCCTTGAGGATAATAGGGAGTGGAGTGAATTAGTGAAATCTCGGCTGCTCACAGAACTTAACCAGAGGCTCAGACTTGAAAGAAGCAGCATTATCAGTGACAATTCTGCTGGGACAGCCAAATCTGGCTATGATATCCTCCAGGAAGCTGATAATTACCTTGTGTGAAGCACTCCTTGTGGGGGCACCTTCTATCCACTTGGTGAAATAGTCTGTTCCAGTTAGGATCCACCTGTCCTGGCCACTTGAAGGAGGATGAATTTCTCCAATGAAGTCCAACCCCCACTATTGAAAGGGTATTGAAGCTACTATAGGCTTTAGTGGCAAAGATTTGAGCTGCTGCTTTCCTGAGAACCTTTGGCATTTGATGCAAGCTCTGACTTCTATGTAGACATCAGTGAATAAGGTGGGACAGTAGTACCCAACCCTGAGAATTTTGTGGGTTGTGGTCTTCCAGAAATGATTCCCTCCACAAACGCCGCTATGGAAATCAAACATAATTTTCTGGGCTTCTTGTGGGTTTAGACACCTCAGAAACACCCCTAGAGGATCTCTCTAGTGAAATACTTGGTCAATAAGACAATATCTGACCGCCTTGAGCTTTAAATCTCTTGCCTTGCTTTTTCCCATTCCATTGGGAGGCTTCAACTCTTGCATAAAGTACAAAATGTCTCTGTACCAGGTGCATTCTGCTAGTGATAAGCCACCCTGAGAGATTTTGCTGGATGAATCAACTTGTTGATTTCTTGAGCAAGCGTTGATGAAGCTAACCCCCAAGGCTTTACAATTGGATTCAGCCAGTAGCTTGGCTAAACCTTTCCCTTTAACCAACTTGGTGGGCTTTATCTCCAGGTCAAACTCAAGGATCTTGGAAATCCATTTACCTCTTGTTCCATCTATGTCAGGCTGTATAAGTATGTCTTTCATAGAGGCTAAAGGAACGTATGCAGTCACTCTTGAGTGCAAGACATAGACTCTGAAAGCTTTGAGAGCTTTCACCAAGGCATAGGCCTGCTTTTCCATGATATCATACCTGATTTATGAATCTCTTAATGCCTTACTAAAGAAGGAAATGGGTTGATCCCGCCCTTCCTCATTTTTTTGCAATAAGACCACTGCTACTATATCAAAAGAAGCAAAAGAAATAGGAAATCCTTGGAATAATCAGGATTGATCAGCACAGGTGCCTCAATCAATGCCCTTTTTATTTGGACAAAATATTCCCTGGGTTCAATAGTCCATTTTACTTCGTTTCCCTTTCTGAGCATGGCTATGATGTGTTTCACCAACTCAGCAAAATTTGAGACGAACCTCCTCAAAAAGTTAATCTTCCCTAAAAAAGCCTGAACTTCCTTTCTAGACCTGGGAAGTGACAGGGTCTGAATTGCCTCTACCCTGCTGGGATCAATTCTCACTCCCTCTGTTGATACTATATGGCCTAACAACTTCCCCTCCTTCATAGAAAACAAATATTTCTTGGGATTTAAGGAAAGGCTAAACCTCCGGCATTTCAAGAAAACTTTCCTCAAGTGACAACAGTGCTCTATATCAGACTTGGAGAAGACTGTGATGTCATCCAGATAGATCACCACAAACTGATCTTTCTCCCCGATGAAGGCTATGTCCATGGATCGCTGAAATGTTGCTCCTGCATTCATTAACCCAAAAGGCATTCTGGCATACATGAATGTGCCCCAAGGAGTGGTGAAGGATGTTTTTTCTCTGTCCTCATACATGACTTATATCTGATTATAGATAGAAAAACCATCAATCATGGATATCCTAGATGCACCAGTTACCCTCTACAATATGTGTTCCATGTTAGGAAAGGGATAGTTGTCTTTCTTTGAGCTCCTGTTCAGGTTTCTGAAATCAACACAGAGCTTGATTTCTCCACTTTTCTTCCTCACCGGGACCAAATTGGCCACCCACTCAGAATATCTCAAGGGGACAATGATTTGGGCATCTAACAACTTCTTCACTTCTCTCTCCATGACAGGCAATAACATGGGATTTATCTGTCTTAGCTTATGCATAAATGGATTAGCCTCTCCCTTCAGTGGGATCTTGTGTTCAATGACAGTTGTGCCATATGTCTTGAGGTCTTCATAGGTCCATGCAGACACATCAGTAAATTCTCTTAACAACTTGGTATATTCGACCCTTTGCTCTTTGGTCAAACTGCTTGACAACTTGACAAACTTAGGCTCCTCATGTGTGCCGACGTTGAACTCTGTTGTATCAACATCTCCCTTTAAAAACCTACCCTTTACTGCCACATCATTTCCATCGAACAGTCTTTCTAAAGGGACTAGTCCTTGGGAATGTGATTGCTAGGCAAATGAATAATATGGTGATTAGAAATTTTATTTAAAAATATTTCAGGGTGAGGGTGACTTTCGAGATCAGGATCCTGATCAATGTACAGTGCAGAAAATTCATCGACAGACTGAAGAAATTTTTTGATTTCAAGATCGTCTTCGAATACCTTCCAATGCTTGATATTGTCTGGGACAGATGGGCTATATCTTATCTAAACATCATATTTGATCTTAGGCAGCAGAGGGATCCTGAAAAGACTAGCTGAGACAACTAAGGAATCGGCCAAAGTATTTTCCTCTATTGGAATAAAAGAAATGTTGAATGCTGAGAAGAAATTATCAATCAAGTCCCACACCTCATTTTTGTAACTCCTGAGCTGAGGATGCTTAGCCCGATAAGCATTTCTGACTTGTTGGATTATCAACTCAGCATCTTCGAACACTGCTACCTCCTCAATTCCCATTTCTTTTGCATCCCTTAAACCCAGAACAAGAGCTTCATATTCTGCCATATTATTGGTAGCTTCAAATTATAGCTTGTATGACAGGGATATGGTTTCCTGGCAAGGCGACACAAAAACCACTCCAGCGCCAGTGCCTTCACTAGAAGAAGCTCCGTCAAAGAACATCTTCCAAACAGAGGTGGTTGGAGGAGGTATCTTGTGATTAAATATGGGTTGCTTTTTGATTTGAAAATAGGCTTCAGGAGTATCAGTGAGCTGCAATAAACTAGACCCCAAATCAATGTCAAGCGCAAAGATAGGATGAATGGTGGGGTTTGCTTCATCACTAACAATGTTGGCCAGTTGAGCTTCTCTATACAACCTATTGTGCTCCCCTCCAAAGATTGGAATGGTGGCATATGTGAGATCCATCTGTAATGTTCCTCCAAGTTTTTTAATCCAAGATCTTGACAACATCATGCCGAACTTGGGGGGAACATTAGCTACTACAATTTCCATGACCACACTCTTCATTGGAAGCTGAAATAAAGAGACCACCAAGTCTTTGATGACTCCAATTCATTGCACCCTCCTTGAATCAAAATAGTATAAATCATGATAAGCCTTTGTCACTTCCAGTTCCAATTCTTCCATGACTATTTTGGGCATAAGGTTGTGGGAAGCTTTTGAATCCATGAGGCAAT
>JASDQU011312996.1:32071-44110 GCA_032191745.1 Picea mariana
ATTTTGGAAATACAAATCATAGAAATGGGCTTCTGTCCAACTGTCAGTAGAAGTGAGATGAAACCAAGAAGCATCAATTCTGCAACCCAAAAAGACGAATTTCAGAAATATTTTCCCGCGGCACAAGAATTCTCGCTTGCAAATTCTAAGCTAAAAGAAATCACTGTGCTTGCATGAAATATTCCTTTGAAATTCAACTACAAAATGCCAATACAATCAAAACAGATCATTTCAGACATATATCGTCAACCCACGTGACCACCTCATGATAATTTAGCAGGAAGCTCTACACAGGAGACAGGATTTCTTGCTAAAACATCAAAACTCCGTAGAACAAGCTATTTTCAGATTTATTTTCTCAAAAAAGATGGTTTAGAAAGAAACCGAAAGAAACCTCGCGCATGATAGACTACATCAAGCATCTCTGCATCAACCTCATGGGAAGTGATAGTGGTTTGAAACATCCGTTACCTGCTTTGAGTTTTTCAAATGCTTCATACAGGGCGATCTTCTCTCTTCTCTTTAGCCACTGTAAATATAGTGACAGAAGGAGACTTTATTAGTACAGATTCCAGTATTCACAACTTGTCTTCCTCAAAAAAATTATCACCTCTTACTTCTAATCACTACTAACATATGAGCCATTCCTCTTGGGCTCTACCAGTGTGGTTTGTTGCTGAACACAAAACTCAAATTTTACAAAATCTTTACCAGCCAATACAAAATGAATGCAGAGCAGAAGGAAGATGCATTAAACTAGATAAATAGTCTACTGTTGAGACTGAAGCAAAACCTTACTTTGCTGACATGGTGAATACCCTGTTCAAGAAGTAAGGAGATGACCACAAATGCCAAGCAAACAACTGCTACTGCCCAAGTAGGAGTTTCAGATAAAGGACGATCAGTACTACTGCCACCTCCTCCCATATTCTTCTCACTGGATTGATAACTGTTTCTCCTTCACAATATTAACCTTGAAGGAAAATTTCAGTGTTTTAACAAATCCCACTAAGTTTGGTCATGGTCAACTACGTTATCTTCTCCCCAATTCCAAGATCCTGAATTGAAGCACAGACAGTATCGAGCAGGAACTCTGTATGAATACAAATGTTCAGCTATCCTGTATATAATGTTGGTGCATGAAGACGAGTATGTGCATTAGATTGGAAATGTTCAATGCTCTTCTCTGTTGTGGTGGGGTCAGACAGAGGAATTTGGAGCCGAACTCTAGTCGCTTCCGTGACACTTGTTCCTATTTTCTGGTGGAGATGATTTGGGGAATCATTGCCTGTTCCAGTGGGGATGAGACAATTGATTTGGAGAATCATTGCTTCCCTGACACTTTTTCCTATTG
The DNA here is from genome assembly GCA_032191745.1 of Picea mariana. Taxonomy (NCBI): domain Eukaryota; kingdom Viridiplantae; phylum Streptophyta; class Pinopsida; order Pinales; family Pinaceae; genus Picea; species Picea mariana. The sequence continues at coordinate 33,426 of JASDQU011312996.1, forward strand.
TCCTGTGAGGATGAGACAATTGACTTGGACAATCATTTTCAGTCTAGAGCCATGTCTCAAGCCTAATCAAAGTAGATTCAATCAACGATGGTAAAAAGCCAGTTGCAAACCACACTCATTGCTTGCAAACCACACTCATTGCAGTAACAAGTCTGGGTGTTGGGGCAAGGCAATCTATATATAGAAACTCTTGTATAATTCAAAGTCTGAAGGTTTTGAAAGAACTTGTTAAAACTTGTGTGTTATTATGAAACTTCTTTGTTTAAGTGTTGGCATGTGGTGATATAAATTTGTATGAAATCATTATTTTTTGTTATTTAAAATTTATTTTTAAATGTAAAAATAAATTAGCATATTGAAAAATCATATAAATTTAACAATTTTTAACTAATACCTAAAAAAATATGATTCTATTATGAAACTATTTCATCTAGAAAATTAAAAATTATAACCTCCTTAATTTTATTAATTCTCAGGAATAAAATTATCAAATTCTATCAAATTAAACACAACAAACCCAAATAGAGTCAAACATATTTGAAAGTATTTTGAATACTACTAGGATATAGAGTACTATGAAGGAGAATGTGAACACATGGACATATATAAACCTATAAATAGTTGTATTTGATCAATTCCAGGAGCTAAACTATATCATGTGGTGATGGTCTTCATATTACATTGAAGAATAACGTTAATAGATTAAGATGTGAAGAGATCATGTGAGAAGATAAAGTTGAGGACATAAAGTTGAACTATATGAGGTGATCACGAGAGGAGATAAAGTTGAGGACATAAAGTTGAACCATGTGAGGTGAAGAGATAAAGTTAATGAAATATGTGATTATGTCATAAATTTTGTTATGTAATTATTTTTTTTCAATAATTTAAAAGTTATAAATTTTTAAAACAAATATAAAATATTAATTATCTTTAATTGAATTTTTTTTATACATATTTAATGTTTTATTAAATATTATTAATTAAAACTATAAGTTTTAATTAAATTATAATTAACCATAATATTGTTAATTATAATTATGAATTTTAATTAAATTATGATGGATTTATAATATTTTTTCTAATTTTTAAAAATAAGATGAATATGAAAAATTACTCTTCCATTATAAGTTAGTTAATTGAATTTTTTTTATATACATATTCAATGTTTTACTGATAAAATGGTTGACTAGAACTATGAACTTAAGATGAACATGGAAAAAATACTTTTCCATTATAAGTTAGTTAATTGAAACTTTTTTATATACATATTCAATGCTTTACTAATAAGATTGTTGGCTAAATTATGAACTTAATTAAATTATGATTGATTTAACTTAATAACATTTTTTCTAACACTTCAAAAACTACAAACATGAGAAAATGAGTCAATGAGTCTTAAGATTGTTGGCTGATGAACTTAATTAAATTATGATTGATTTAACTTGATAACATTTTTTTCTAACACTTCAAAAACTATGAACATAAGAAAATTAGTCTTTTATCTATATAAGTTGAAATATTAAAATATAAATTAAAATGAGATTAAAAAAGTATTTTTTAATTATAAAATTAAAAGTATATAATAATTTATATTATTTATATATTTATTATGTATTCAACTAAAGAATATACATCAAAGAGAATTGACATTCTATATGAGAATAGCATACCTTTAAAGTAGGGGAAATGGAACATCTTAAAATATACAAGGTACAAAAGTGTATGAAAAGAAGAAAAGAACAATGGAATCAATTATTTACAAAATGCAAATCAACTATATAAAGGATAGTTAACTTTGTCAAAGTAGCAATAGTCAATTAATATATGGTTAACATAAGAGAAATGTGAGAGAAAGTACAAAATCAATAAATTCAATTACTTGCAAAACAGACAAAAATTTAGGTAACTAATACCAAATGAGTCTCTTTCACAATCATAAAATGGATAAGAATGTAAATCATATGGATAAGAATGTAAAGACAAAATAAAAGGAAATATATCACAATAGAGAATAGATAATAGTTTAATTGCAAGAAGTTTGAGATTTTATGAATGTTTGAGAAATATATGCAGAAGTTTCAACATTAAAGAAATGCATGTTGATCTCTACTCTCATCCATGTGCCAATACTTGTTTTGATTTTCAAATTGCAATTTTTTATTTGAAGGCTAAGTATGACGTCCACAACCACCAGCCCCTGCCGGGTAACGATACCTAAACCACTGTATCTTTGTTTTTTTTTTTTTTTTTGCTGCTCTGATACAAATTTGTAACTTCCCAAACCTCCCAGATCCGGCCATGATACTCCAAATAATGCTCTGATATACACATATATATATTTTTAATGAAATTTTAAACCGACACAACATTCTATTCATACGCATTTCATGTGGAAGCGACAATAATACATACATGCAATAAACACAAACAATTATGATAACATTATAACACATGTACACAATACATGTCATACAAAGAACATAGATTTGGTACTTATCTTTTAATAGATGACCACCAACTGTGTGGAGACTTTCCACAAACTTCCCAACCTTAGACCACGCTGCTCATCACACTCAGCAGTGGGTCACCCCCGAGTTGGGACTAAGCTCCACCAAGGGCAAAGGAATCCTAGACCTAGGCTGAGGCTATGGGAAACTGCATTGTGCAACTGGAAGGATTCTCTCCAAGGAGCCTATGTATTCTCACTGCTCATGGACTCTCATTCCCCACATGCATATCCCACCCCGGGAATATGCACCTTCATTGTTCCACAGTCCATTGACTGCTCCACTTCACTTCTAGGGCTTCAACAACAGGCCAAATCAGGAATTCTGAGAGCTCCATAGCTGGTATTGGACTCCCTCCACGAGAAATCACTTCCCAACAAACTCTCTCACCTAGAGAGAGTTGCTCACAGGCCTGACAACCTGCTTCTTCAACCATGAGCCTGACAACCTGCCTCTTCAATCCACAACCACCAAAAATTAGGTAAGGCAAGGGGACGAATAAAAAATTTACAGAGGTTCACAAAGGCAAAAATGATTATGGTTACATACTTGTTCAGTGTGTCTGTGAACTGCACAAGGGATGGCCAACATGCTGAGAATGAACTAGTGGGAAACTAAATGGCCAAACTGGTCAGAATGTTGAGAGCCAGCAAGAAAAATTATGAGAATGGTCATCTTGCAAAATCGTGAGAGAGTTGCAATGGTGAGAGCAAACTCCTCAGGAAGGTGGCCAGAGTGGTTCGTCCACCCCCAACAAAGGTGGAACTTCCCACATAAATCTGTATGCATTCTGGGTGACACTTGGCTCTCCAGGAGCTTGCTCCTCTCCACTTGGAGTTTGTTTCTCTCCTCAAAGGAACTTAGGGTAACTGGGTTTATTTTCCCAACTTTAGTACTTTTCAGGAATACATTATAATATTCCCTTGAGTTAAGCCCTCAATATTAGCCCCTCTTTCTTAGCCTCTCATCCCCATTCCTTTCCCTACCCAGTGGAGCTTATTCCCCCATAACTATTTCTTCATGGTCGGTCTACACACAGCGATGTATTTTATTAATAATCTACATAATTACATACACAAAAATCAGGCCCACTGACCTTAGCATCTAGGCTCTTAGACCTAATAAACACATAAGCCTACCATCTTATAATTACTTGGCTCACCAGCCTACAAACATCATTACATTTCACAGGGGCTTGGCTTTGGGGTATTACAATCCCCTCCCCTTATTTTTTCACTGTCCTCAGTGCAACTCATTTACATAGTATCAACAAAATTTTCAAAATATTCAAAAAGATGTGAGTATTTTTCCCGCGTAGCATCTTCATGCTCCCATGTTGCGTCCTCAGGATAGTACCAGGTCCATTTAACCTTTACAAGCCATATGGCTCGATTCCATAGCTGCTTGTTTTTCCGGTCCAGTATATGCACCAGATGCACCTGAAAAGCGCTTTCCTGCTCCACCTGAATCACATTCCAATCAATAACATGATTAACATCAGGTACATATTTCTTAAGAAATGACACATGAAATACATTATGTATAGACATGCATGCAGGAAACGCAAGCCTATATGCTACTAGACCAATCCTCTATAGGATTTCAAACGACCCACAATATTGAGCTGCCAACTTTGAACAATTTCCCAACTTCATGGAGCTTCTGTTGTCCTTCACTCTCAGGAATACATGATCCCCTACTTTAAATTCCATGTGAGTTATGTTCTTATCAACACAACTTTTTTGCCTGTCCTAGGAAGCCTTCAAATTCTTCTTAATCTTCAGCATTTTCTCTTCCATTTCCTTGAGCAAATCTGGCCCAACTACTTCCCTATAAGTTGGGTTGTCCCAACTTACTGGAGTGTTTCACTTTCTTCCATAAAGTTCTTCAAACGGGCTCATCTTCAGTGATGCTTGATACCCATTGTTGTAGGAAAATTCTACCAAGTGTAGATCATCTTCCCATTTAGATGGATTTTCCATCACATACATTCTTAACATATATTCTATCACTTGGTTCACCCTCTCTGTATGCCCATCAGACTCAGGATGATAAGCAATGCTGAAGTTCAGATTTGTTCTGAACCCTTTTAATAACCCCTTCCAGAACTTTGATGTAAACTTTGGGTCTCTGTCAGACACAATTGTCTTGGGTATGCCATGCAAGCGTGCTACTTCCCTCATATAAATATCAACAACGTTAGTTGCCTTATGAGTAGTCTTCGTAGGAATGAAATGGGCAACTTTATTAAGCTTGTCCACCACTACCATGATTGCATCATGCTGCTTGTTTGTTCTGGGCAATCCTGTGATGAAATCCATTGTCACCACTTCCCATTTCCACTAAGGAATGGGTAATGGTTGTAGTAACCTGGTTGAGTGTCTATGCTTAGCCTTGACCCTTTGACATTCCAAACATTTAGAAATAAAATCAGCAATCTCCTTCTTCATGCCTGGCCAATAATATTGGTTTTTTACTGCTGAAACTATTTTCTGATATCCCGACTGTCCTGCATAAGGCACATTATGCATCTCTTTTAAAATCACAGTCCTCAATTCCATAGAATCTGGTACATAAACTTTGTTTTTGTATTAGAGAATTTCATCAATTACCAATTCATAATCTTCAGTTTTCTGCTGCATTTTACCTTGCTGCAATTTTGTTACCAATTCCTTGTACTGCAAATCTTCTTTTGAAGCTTTAGAAATTATGCCTTTAACATCTGTCTGATACATGCTAATGGTTGTAGCATGAAGTTCATGCACTCTCCTGCTGAGTGCGTCAACCACTTTGTTCTCCTTTCCTTTGATGTGCTTGATATCAAATTCATACTCAGAGAGGAATTCCAACCATCTACTATGCCTAGAATTCAAAGTAGGTTGATCAAACAAATATTTCAGACCGTTATGGTCTGTCCTTAACTCAAACCTCTTTCCCATGAGGTAGTGCCTCCACTTCTTCAAAGTGTGCACTATGGCTGCCAATTCCAAGTCATGAGTGACATAGAGCCTTTCATGCTCTTTCAATTTTCTGGACTCGAAACATCTCACAAACCCATTATGGCTAAGGACTCCACCAAGTCCTTGTTTGCACGCATATGTGCAAACCATGAAATCTTCATTGGGATATGCAATCTTTACAATTGAAGCACTGGTTAACAAATGCTTCAATTACTAGAAACGTTTTTCACATCACACATGAAGCTCCGAGATCGGAGCTTCATGTGNTTAACAAATGCTTCAATTACTAGAAACGTTTTTCACATTCTTCTATCCATTGAAACTTCTTCCCCTTCCTTTGCAAGGAAGTGATGGGGTAAGTTATTCTCGAAAATCCTACAATGAACCTTCTATAGTAGCCAGCTAGACCCATGAAGGATCTGACTTCTGTCACATTATTAGGTGTTGTCCACCCTTTAATGGCCTCAATCTCTTCAGGGTCCACTCTTATCCCTTCTTCATATATGATATGCCCCAAATAGTGAATTTTGTTTTGATAAAATGAGCACTTGCTCAATTTGGCATACAACTGATGTTCTCTTAGCACTTGCAACACCATCTTCAAATGATGCTCATGCTCTTCTTCCAACTTGGAATTTACAAGAATGTCATCCAGAAAAAAAATGACAAACTTATATAAATATTCCCTGAAAACATCATTCATTAAGCACATAAAAACAGTTGGTGCATTTGATAACCCAAATGGCACCACTGTGAACTGGCAATGACCGTACCTTGTCCTGAAGTTGGTCTTGCTGACATATTCCTCTTTAATCCTTGCCTAATGATATCCTGACATGAGATCTATCTTTGAAAATATCTTTGCGTCCTTCAACTGATCAAAGAGATCATCGATCATTGGCAGAGGATACTTGTTCTTTATAGTTACTTTATTCAATTGTCTGAAGTCGATGCACAATCTCAATGTCCCATATTTTTTTTTCACAAACAACACTGGGGCACCCCAAGGTGACACACTTGGGCATATACACCCCTTCTTCAGAAGTTCTTCAAGTTGCATTTGCAACTCTTTCAGTTCAGGTGTACTCATTCTGTAAGGTGTCTTTGACACTGGAGCTGCTCTAGGCATTAAATTTATAGAGAAATCAATATCTCTCTTTGGGGGTAGTCCGGGTACCTCCTTGAACACATCTTCAAAATATTTTAGGGATGCATGATCCTCCAGATTTGGAATCTTATCCTTAGGTTCTTCCTCCGTATGGGCTGCAAATATTTGACAGCCCTTCCTGTAGCATTTCTTCAGCTGCATTGCTGAAATTTCTCTGATAGTCACTGCCCTAGGAATTCCTTGGACTGTTCTTTGATTTCCTTCCTCATCCAAGCAAGTGAATTCCTTGTGATGGAAGTCTAATATGGCATGGTGTTGGTCCAACCAATCCATACCAATTAGGTAATCATATTATCCCAACGACAAGATGTTCAAATCTTCCTTAGTACACATTCCATTCATGCCCACTGGACATGATTTAACCAACTCAAAAACTTTCCTCCTAGCTCCTGTAGCCAGCTGTACCAGCCAAGATTTCCCATGCTTTCTTCTTGAAAAGAGAAATATTTCCACTACCTTAGGGTCTATATAGTTATGACTAGACCCCGAATCAATTAAAATAGTAAAGGCATGGTTATTGATCATACCTTCAAATTCAATCATGTGTGATTGAAACTCAACTTGCTTGTTGTCTAGGGATGCATAGATCCTTGGTACTCTTATGCCCATGTCCTCCACTATTTTTGTTTGTTGTACATTGTGGACAGCTCTTACCTTGTCACTTTTGTGAGGACAATCACTATACCTGTGATCTCCTTTACAACCCCAACATCGAATGGGTGCATGCCTTGACCTTTGCCCTCCTACCTCAACCATTTTATGCTCTCTAAAAGATGGTTGTCCTTGAGGATTGTTTCTGAAAAATGGAGGCTTGTTTCCCTTCTTCCTATGTTCCTTCTTGTCCTCCCAAGCCTTCTGGAAAGTAGGATTTCCTTTTTGATGATCATATAAGCATTTTTCTCTCCTTATAGTTTCTTCCAGAGTCTTGGGATCATCATATTGGATTTTATCACTGATGAAAGATGGTATCCCACTCAGGTACCTCTGGATATTCATTGTCTCATCCTTGATGAAGGAGACATACTTCAATAGCTCTAAGAATTTCCTTTCATATGCATCGATAGCCATACTTCCCAGCTTGAGTTCAAAGAAATCTTTCATTTTCTTATCATAGTACCTATTAGTCAAGTATTTATTTTCAAAATACTTCTTGAATTCCCTCCAAGTAACATTTTTCTCATTAATGTGTTGCACCTGCACCAGCTGATCCCATCACATGGATGCCTTACCTTTGAGTTGATAGATGGAAATTCTTCCTTCTGCAGGAGAATAATAATTATGCAATTGAAAATACTTTCTCATGCCAAACAACCATGTCTTTGCATCTTCATCCTTCTTGTTCTCCCCATAAAACGTAGGAGGTTTGATTTTGTTCATTTCCCCTCGTAGCTCATCCTCCTCAGACCTCTTATGCTTCCTAACATGGGATAGACTTGATTTGTTGTGTACTCTCTTATTGGAATGCCTCGGGGAATGTTGGTGATGTCTGCTATCACTTTCTGTTCTTTTGTGACTTCCTGATTTGCTTGAACCACTCTCCTTATCCAATTTATTTTATATTCTTTCCAGGCTCTGCATCAACTTTATGTTGAATTCTCCTTGTTGCTCCCTAGATTTCATGAACTTTTTGTTATCTGCTCGGTGAGTTTGAACATATTTCTACAACTTTTTAATAATTTTCATCATGTTCCCTTCTTTATCGATTTGTTCTCCATGCCCATTGGAGTTTGATCCTTCAACTCCCAAATGGACATCCATTCCTCTAACCTCATTTTCTGAACTATAAGCATCCTGTGCCTTCCCCATTTCTCTGCACTATGCGACAATTCGGTTTGGTTCTGACAATCGTTAATTCTGCAAAATGTGCAGTCAACCGAATTTTTGTCAGGCTAATAGACTTTAAAAAAAAAATCCAAAATAAACTAATCTGATTCAATAAAAGCAATATCATATTCCATTTTTAGCAGGTCTTGGTCGGTCAAGAACCCCCCAGGATTCTATCTCCAAACCCCGCTCTGTTCTACAACATATTTTTGGGCGTTAGCCCCTTTTCTTCTGCCCTTGGCTCGCATGGGACCATGGTTGTGACCCAACACTTATGATTTGGGCACTTATCTGGAGCTTTGAAACTTCGACCTCCAGGCTTTGGAGGTTTCCCTTTTTCCACGCATCCCAACATCACAGAACAACGAACTATAGAACGTGCAAAGAACGACGGATCTACAATCCACATTCCTTCATGCACCACTTCTTCTGGAGTATCAAGTCTCCATACTTCACGATCTGGCGCCACACATCCACTGGGGCCCACGGTTTCCATGTTTGAACTAATAAATGTTGAAAATGTCACATCAAACTTTATAATTTTTCAAATTGCGGGGTCATGGGTTGGAGGTTTTGGAGTAAGCCATCGATCGTTCCACAATTGTCCCGATGCTGACACGTACCCCTTCTGGGAAACTGTGGTTTGGATTGTGGGACCTCCTTGTAGAATTATCTATCGCACAACTTTGATCTCCGCAATGTCGCTCGACCATCGATCTTGATATATCGTGATCAAATTTAATGCAGGCCCGATCCAGCTAACTTCTTCGCCAAGTTTAACTACCTTGTGCCACCTCCAGGAGCGCCACGTATAAGAACACACGAATCCGACACGTGTTCCAATCAAGCAGGTGACATACATCACGTTCTAACTGCATTTCTATCTTACAAAGGTTATTAACTCACTGACACGTGGAAAACATCCTATGTGTCCACGTCATCCCTAGTGGCATCAGGAGGCCATGTCACTTTGGGACTTCAGGCTTTGGGATATTTCACCTTAGCATACTCCATTTCTCCCGAACATTGAATTCTTGAACAAGCTCATCTTCTTCCACGCGTCTCCTTCGACGAACGATCTGAATTGTCTTCGGACTTCGGGACTTCGGAGCTTTGGGCTTCGGGACTTCGAGATATTTCCACTCTATTCCCACCCTGTTTCTCCCTAATGTCGTATTCCCGAACAAGCCGATATGCTGACACATGTCCCTTTTGATGAACGATGCGGATGAACTTCGGAGTTCGAGACTTCGAGAGTTTGCACATCAGCACACTCCATTTCTCCCGAACATCGAATTCTCGAATAAACTAACTTGCCGACATGTGTTCCTTGCTTGGATCAACGAACAAGAAATGCATGAAGTTCACCCTGTCTTCACTACACATGACTGAGATTTGTGACCTCGGCTTAACCTTTGGGTGCTTATCTCACTTTGCAAGATCGACAGTCATGTTTTAATGAATCGTGAAGATCAATGGCCATGAGTGATTTCGAAAACTCAACTTTCTCATGCTTTAATTTCCTTCCTGATATCCGCAATGCGAAGATGCTCATCCATAGTGGTATCGATATCCACCATTGATCTGTTGATCTAGCAAGATCAACAATCCTAAGGGATTGTGGAGTCTCAACTTGTTCACGCTTTAATTTCTCTTGATATTTCTGAAATGGTTCCCCATCGTTGATATCCCTTCAATGAGATCTGACAGTCGTGACTTAATCTTTGCTTGATCTGACGACTTATCTTGATCTCGCCCAGATCTAATGTCCCAACACCACGACTGTTGTGATTTCTTTCTCTGTGGCCATTTCTTAAACTTTTTACACCTCCTGTGTTTCTGAACACAGTCCAAGTATTCTTTCAATGCCCTTCTGGCACTCTATGCCTCAAAATTCTCTGAACTTTCTTCGTTGAATTTATCGTTCGTGGCCCATCCAGGTTCCAGGTAGAAACCATGGGCTTTGAACTTGAGTTTTGTCCATTTCGACAATAATTCTTTTCTAAAATTTTTGCATCTTCCACTAACATGGCCCATCTAGGATCAGTGTTGAAACCATGGCTCTGATACCATTTTGTGACGTCCCTAACCGCCATCCCCTACTGGGTAATTCTACCTAAACCACTGTATCTTTGTTTTTTGTTTTTTTTGCTGCTCTGATACCAATTTGTAACTTCCCCAGCCTCCCAGGTCGGGCCATGCTACTCCAAATAAAGCTCTGAT